>JAQGAF010001805.1:0-27374 GCA_034687865.1 Kryphioiulus occultus
AAAAATGACAATTTATGTGAAAAATTCATTGGAAATGAATTTCACAAGAAATCCAGCTTAAAACTGAGGAATTCCCCTCCATTCAGTTCCTTAATTAATCTTAAATTTGATTATTTTTATCAGTTTTTTTAAGATTTTTGAAGACTAATATTTATAAGAATCTTAAAAATAATGCACTATGTCTTACAGAATCATTTCCATGCAAATACTCATGACATCCATTTTTGGTTGAATTGAAAAAATTTCGCCTACGGCGTTCTCTTAAACATTGATTTTAAACTTTACACCATACAATTTTTTTTAGAAAAACAAGCTGAAATCCACTATTTGTGGTCTAGTTTTGTAAAAAAAACATACATATGGCGTTCTCAATATTGTAGGTCGGTCGCGTCCTGTAGTTTGAGATGCACTGGTATAGCTCTTGAAATAGCTATTTATTTTAAAAAATATTGGGTAAAAAATGTGAAAAATCCAGATATTTTGATGTGAAAAAATGTGAAAAATCCAGATATTTTGATGTGAAAAATTGAAAAAACCAGATAATAGCGTTGAAAAAATGTGAAAATATCAGATTCTAGGATGTGAAAAAAATGTGAAAAATATCAGATTCTCGGGTGTGAAAAATTGGATACCAACTGGCCACATGCCTGACTCCGTAAGTGCCACCTCCGTCCGCATCATCGTTTTCATCCAAACACCCAAATTTTAAATTTCACAACAAGTGACATCAGTTGCATTTTCTAAAAATTGTCATCTCACATGCATTCGTTCGAATCAGAACTTTGGTCAGAAACCGTTGCCAGTGCGGCTACTGACCCCACTGAGCCGATTCTCGCAAAAGTGCGTGATTGGCCGTTCGCAAAGTTGCGGGTGTTCGCAACCCTTTCTCGCATCCGCCCCTAGCCAAGCTAGTCCAGATTTCCATCGCTGGCTTTCACACTTTGGTGCGTGTGTTTAATAATTGTGCCGTTATTTTTCTTTTCCCTTTCCCTTTGGCTTGCCCGTCGATTTTAAAGCTATTTCATGCGCAAAATGCGTCACAGCCCGCTCGGGCATAATTTCATTAAAAAATCAATAACTGCGAGCCAACAACTGCGTTTCATGGGGATCCAGAAGGATGCTATGGAAAAGCACTAAAATCCCTAGTAAACATTTAGCACTTTTGGTCGCTTCACGCAATAATATGCGAGCTAGGAGAAGTGGTGGGGGGTTGGGGGTCGCTGCACCCCCACTACCCACAAAACCCCTCCCTCCCAGCGAAGGCGAGATGGATATATATTCATGTTCCACATTTTTAAAATCAATATTTTAAATCAAGAGAACTGCTATTATTTATGCTTAGAATACATAATGAATCGCAACACCAGCGAAGCCCCTCGGGTTACGAGAGAAAGAGAGGGAGGGGGAAGGGGGTGAAGAGGGGGAAGGCGGAGCCAGTATGCAAATGAATTCAAAACAAAATGGGGGAGTTTGCATATTAAGGAAATATTCCCCTCGGCTATTAGGTTTTGAAATTTCCACTTTCGCCTTTTATGCTTTCTTGGACGTTTCACTGCAACGCTCAGTCAAAATGGCCGCCTTGATTCTCGTTTTCGATGGGCTGATGCGCCATTCCTGGTTAGCTAAATCGCCAGTTAAAAATAACGGCCGTTAACGCGTGGTTTACTTTAGCTAAACTGAGTTTTCCCTGACTTCCAGGCTTTAAATAAATTTCCCTGACTTCCAGTTTTAAATATATTTCCCTGACTTCCAGGTTTTAAATAAATTTCCCTAACTTCACTGACAAGAAAATGGAAAATATCGCGTATGCCAACGTAAGAAATGCTGTATTTCTTGCTTAATATACCATTGCAGATGATTATTGATAAAAAGGAGATGCTTATGGTCAAATAGGAGTTGTTCATTAGGAAACAGAATTTCTGCAAAATTTGGAAGCGATAAAAGCAACTTTTGTATAAAGGTAAATTTCACACTTCGGGAATTTAATTGCTTATTTTATTAATTGACAATGTCGTGATCTTGATTTTTATGCGAATAAATCCCTAGCTGTGTAAAATGTATCCCAGATTTGTTGAATTTTCTTGACTTTTTCGACTTAAATACCATTTACCCTAACTTGTTTGGGCTATTTCAGTTTCTCTGGTTTTTCCAGGTTTTCCAGGTCTGAGGAATCCTGGAATAAACTAGCTTTGTTGCCTGGAAGGTATCACCAATGTCACGGGGCATATTCAGATGCAGTTTCTGAACTTGTAAATTTATATGGTTTTCAACATGTTTATTTGTGATGAACATATTTTGGGGGTAAACCTTGTTTGGAAATCTCGTGGCCCATTGATGGATCTGATCCTTTTCTTTAAATTTGTCGAATACTTTGACTAAAAGACAAGTATGACATCTGCCCTAGCTCTCGCAACTTATCCTTTTTGTTTCTTTTTTGGGTTTGTTTTGTGTTTATCTTATCCAACCTAACTTAACCTATCCTACCTTAACATATAAATATTATTTATTTAGCTGCACAAACCTCAGGCAATCACTGCCAGTCTACGAGCCGTTAGGAGAAGCCCACTTTATCATAAGTGTCTATGTAGGTGCAGGGCATACTCCAAAGTGCAGCCCTTACTTTTCCTATCGAAAATAATTTTACTGACCAACCAAGCTAGCACAACACTGCTTTAGCACACTGTATATGCTGTTGTTGTTTCCTTCTAAGATGTAAATTTTATGTGGCTTTGCGGTCAACCAGAGAATGTATCGTCATGGGCGATGGTTTTGGAAATTGGCCATTTTCAAGAGTTTTACAACCTAACCGTTTTTGAAGCGTTCAGCCATGGAGAATTAAAAATGGTTTCCAGCTTTCGATGGGAGGATAAGTTTTGTAATCGTTAGAAAGCTCAGCACGAATGTGCCGTCACCCTGTAGCATTTTACAGGGGGGCGACAAAACTCTCTCAGGGCTAGGGCTAATTTAGCCTAAACTAGATTTTCAAAAACTCAGGTATGATCAAGGCCTAAATAATGTTTGCGGAAGTGATAAATGTATCCAGAGGGCGATAACCCCTATGCAATCATTGAAATTTGGCGGCAACCCTTGACCTATCAAACAATGCTTGCGTATTAAAAAATTGATTTTAATAATAAAAAACCTCCAAGCACACCTGCTTTTATCAGCAGCATTTATTTTCCCTGACTGGGAATAATTCGTTCCGCATACAGCTGCTTTTTTGAAGCAAATTTTCATGAGAGGAAGCGATTTGAATTATTTCCACATTTACTCATTTTTTAAAAATTAAGCGAATATTTTTGGAAACAGCTGCTGCCAGCGGAACGGATGATTCCCTCTGGGCGAAAATGCATTTTCCAAATGAACTTATTTCCATGTAGGAAAACCGCCATTTTTAATCACAGTGCCATTCCCTTTATGACTTTTCCCAGTATGCACTGTTGGAGGCAATCGAAATTGCCAAAAAAAAAAAGCTGTTACACCCTGTAGTGTTTTGAGGGCAGTATCATGATACGTGCTGTGGATGGCGGCTGCCTGCGCTATCTGGTGGCAAATGTGTGGTCCTATGGTAGTTTTAAAGGGCTGGGTTTCCCCAGGCCTGGAAAACCTGGAAAAGTCAGTGAAATTGTTTTACTTTGAAAAAGTCATGGAAATTCAAAAGTCACTAATACAATTTACGTAGATAATTATTGGTTAGCACAAAATTCAAAAATGCAGAAGAAATTCATGATGAAATCATCAATTTAAAAAAGTAATCTAAATTTGTTGTTTCACAAAATTGATTCACGAAATTAAAATTTGGGTTTAAATTCTTCATTTGTCATAATGTTACTGAAAATTGCTATTTAGTCATGACGTACTGTACATGTAAAACTTGAACGGCCTCATATTCTAATAGGCTTGGAAAAAATGTTGAAGTCATGGAAAAGTCATGAAATTTACAACAGGGTCATTGAATTTGTCTTTTCATTGATTCACAAAATAAAAGTTTGGGTTTAAATTTTCATTTGTCATAATGTTACTGAAAATTGCTATTTAGTCATGACATACTGTACATGTAAAACTTAAACGGCCTCATATTCTAATAGGCTGGGAAAAAATTTTGAGGTCATGGAAAAGTCATGAAATTTACAACAGGGTCATGGAATTTGTCTTTTCATTGATTCACAAAATAAAAATTTGGGTTTAAATTCTTCATTTGTCATAATGTTACTGAAAATTGCTATTTAGTCATGACATACTGTACATGTAAAACTTGAACGGCCTCATTTCTAATAGGCATGGAAAAAATGTTGAAGTCATGGAAAAGTCATGGGATATGCAAGTAGACACTGGTCAGCAATTTTTTTTAAACCTGTAATAGTCAGGGAAGTTGAAAATTTCATTTCTGGGGGAACCATGCATAAAAAAACTATCTTCGATGATCTGGCATTTGAAAAGTTGTGTAATTTTCCCAGCATGCATCGCGGCTGAATTGTAGGGGCGCCCCCAAAATAAGCGTGTGCATGCATGCGAGCAAACAATTTAATAGGTGTGGGGAGCAACGTCCCTTAATAAACGTGAACCTCTGATATAAAAAGCTCGCCAATTGTATTTTGTTATTGATCATGGATTATACAAACAAAACCCTCTTCTGGAGTTTTGAATTTGAGAGTAATGCAATAGCATAATTTATATAGTAGCTCTAAACACGCTCCAAATGTATATAATAACGAATACGAGATCGTTAACTTTGACGTAGGGCAATAAATTGCGCTCAGAAAAAGTCGAATGTGGAAGAAGAAAAAAAAATCATCCTCCTCCTCCTCGGCCTAAAAAATGAAATGATTAATATTTGAAATTTACACGAGGCACGCGGCTAAAATATCATCCCTCCTATTTTCCATGAATCATTAAAAATCCGAGCGGGTCTCGGCTGTATTAAAGCGTGTATACAGAATATCAAATTAATCCAGTTTATAGAAAAAGGAGACCTGACATTTTTTTGCAGATTCTGCTCTAACAAGGCCAGAAATCCCCGATGCGATTATGAGGGCATCGTGGGAATGCAAATGCGATATAATACGAAAGACGAAAATACAGAAAACCAATTTGACATCCCTTTGATGGCAGCATATTTTGCAAAGCCATTATTCTTGAATTTAAACTAATTGAAAGGCTACGGCGAAATTGCTGTCAGTTTTTAAGTCAAACGTGGCATGTGGCACTGGGTCGTGAAACTGATAACATGTGGTGACTAACAACCAACCTGGAAACCTCAGGGAATTTTATATTCAACATGGAAAACATGAAAAATTTGGGGAGTTTTGTTTTCAACCTGGAAACCTTAGGGAATTTTGTTTACAACTGGGAACCTTAGGAAGTTTTATATTCAACCTGTAAGACTGGGAATTTTAAATTGAAACCTGGAATTTTTCAGTATCAAAATTGCGTTTTGTGTTTGTTCGTTAAAATTTTGAGAAGTCGGCATGAAAATCGTTTATACCGTTCCTCGAAAATTCAGAAATTACCATTAAGTTATTCTGCAAATTTTGCCTATGGCGCTCCTAAATTATGCTTACAGATGTGGTGATCTGGTGATTTGGTTTAAGACAAATTTAAATTGCCGGCAGTGTAATCTGTGCGGTTAATATTTTTTAAAACCTTTTTTTCAGAGATTACACCTAAAATCCTTATTTCATGTAAATTTATATTCAAACAAATTTAAATTGTCGATAGTGTTATTTGTGTGGTTAACATTTCTGAACAACTTTTTCCAGAGATTACATCTAAAATCCCTTATTTCTTGTAATTTGTATTCAATTTTCGTCTGTGATATTAATTTGTCTATATTAATATTTCTGAAATTTTCAAAACGGTCTAAAACTGCGTTATTGGTGATTAAGTTTATATAAATACCTCAACCATGTCTTGCATATTATTATTATTATTTTCCAAAAAAATCATCCATCATTGGGATATGGGCTAGTGTTTATCCATGACATGTTCATGAGTACACTTTTCCAATGATATTGAAAACCTTTTTCGCACCTTATACACTTTGTGGGTACCCTGTGTTGTACCTATTCCTTTTAGCTCCCTTTTGTGTCTGTTTAAACGTTCTCACACCTTGTATATCACCCTGTATAACAACTTGTTTTTGAATTGCAGGTTTTAAACATTTTGGGACAAAATTGAATGCGACAGAACAGGCTGCAATAGAAAATACAATGACAACCTTTATGAGCTGTCTTTAGGGATACCTATTGAGGTCAGACAACTGGACGCAAAAGGTATGACCGCAAATGCAGCGCACTAAACATAAACACATGACATAATTTTCCAGCACTGGTGTAAATGTACATACGTGTATTCTCATGGACAAGTTTACCAATAGTGTATTTTAGGTATTTTTTGACTGTTTTCTATAAATTAGCGATCAGTTGGGAATAACACAATGTTGAATTTTTTTCCCAATCCTCTGAAGTCTGTTACTAATTTATCTAATTGAATAATTGGAGTGCCTATTATTTTGCGAAAGCCCTCAGCCATTTTTAAAATACGCTAACGTGGACGATTGACGTTTGAATGAGCAAAAAATAATGGTAATAATTAATATTGGATATTGCC
Source organism: Kryphioiulus occultus (assembly GCA_034687865.1). NCBI lineage: Eukaryota > Metazoa > Arthropoda > Diplopoda > Julida > Julidae > Kryphioiulus > Kryphioiulus occultus. The sequence continues at coordinate 6,610 of JAQGAF010001805.1, forward strand.
TTACGACCTCACATGACGTGGAAACAATACAGAGAATCGCATATTCATGAATTAATGCTGATGGTGCAATTGCTATCAATCAATACAAATAAATTAGTTCGGGACGAGGATGACGACCTAAGCGCCTCCTACATCACTGCCTTATTTATAATGGACTGTGTGTGTGGATCTACATGTACGTAAGATGACACATCCACGTGACCCAGAGGAAAATTTTGATTCACCTCTGGTTGATGATTCGATAATGAATCGTCAAGGGTGATTGGGCTCACCTACTGATTGACAGAGATATAAACTTTCATTGGTATTAAAGGACAAGATAAATTTTTTAAAAATGTATCAGTTATGTCTATAAACTGTATCATCATAGGCATCAAGGGCAAACACCCTTACATGCTACGTGTTTATGTTGTAACATTGGAAGAACAGATCAACAAATGTTGTGCTTTTCTACAAAGCTAAAACGGACATGCTAACAGTAGCACGGTTTATAAATGTATCCACGAAACGAGTCTATTTCTGGAATTTAGTGCTAATTAGTTATTATAGTAGACCTACTGTACACGTATGTCATAAAACATTAGTTGTTGTTAGCATCATTGCTGCCTAAGAAAACGTGACAGTGTAACGGTGGTTTCTCAATTTCTATTCATTTCTTTAAATTCGAATTCTGAGATCTAAATTTTATTCCAAGCTAATTTCTCTATAAGACTGGATAAAAGGTCACAGGATAAAAATCTCATTCTAACAACACTGCAAATGATGTCTGTTAGCTAGAGGTATCTGCAATATTACTGCTTATAATTTTATAAACTAAAGGTGTCGCTAAAGTTAATCTGTTTTTATTCTGTAATCGAACATCCAAACTGATTTCTTAAGGAAACTGGATAAGAATCTGACCCCACTGCCAATCATGTCTGTTTGGTGAACTTGTCTATAATTTAATAAACTTAAGGAGTCTTTAAAGCTAATTTGTCGTTTTGTCATCGTCATTGGGTTTTGTTATCGTCATTGCTAGAAAGTATGTTTTAGCAATTTATTTACCTTTCTTTAAATTCAAATTTTGAAGTCGTTTCATCCAAACTAATTTCTCGAGAAAATTGGATGAAAATCTGACAACACTGCATGCAAATCAAGTCTTTTAAATAGAGGTGGCCATAATACTACTGTTATTAGTTTTATCTACGAAACGAGTCTTTTAAAGCTAACCTTTTGCTATGTCATCAAACTTTGAATGTTGTTTTCGTCATTGCAAGAAAGCATGTCCCAAACAGTGTTTTTTTCAATTTCTATTCCATTCTATTTCTATTCCAATAACCAAAGTGGATTGAGGTCGTTTCATACCGTGGACACCGTGGGCAGAATGTCAGATTTTCATTCAATTTCTTTCCCTTTTCATTCAATTAATATTTGAGGTTGCTGCGTCAAAACGAGTTTTAAATATTTTATCAAAAATCTATAGGAACCATCTTGTTAAACTGAATAAAAATCTGACAACACCGTCTTGTTAAACTGGATAAAAATCTGACAACACCATCTTTTTTAAACCAGCCCAACCACAACACATTGCACTTTTTAAGCATTACTTTTAGAACAGGTGATCTTCTAGGCTATGATTAAAGTCACGGTCAGTACGCCAGTGACCATCCATGATCACGTGACCTTCGCGTATCTTTAATGTCATATTTGAATAACCAAAGTGGATGATTTGTGTGTATGCCAGCCAAACACCCCAGCTTTATTGCCATCGGGATGTTATGGACTGACCGGTACCTTCCAATATATGTGCCCCTGTACGAGCCAGATCCATGATACACAATGATGCGATATTTCGCGATGTTATAAGACTTAATTTATCCCCTCTAAAACCTTTTCCTTCGTGAATGGTATTTCCCCTTTGATTGCATCTTTATCCCCTTCTCGTTCCCCCTTCCCTGCCTCCATAGCGCCGCCATTGAGGATATGACTGCCATTATTACTGGTTCAAATTTAGCAAAAATTAAGCCTAACTCGGTCATGAAGGAAATTTTGATATTTGTACGTCACCTTGGTCACCTTTACGTTACTATATCAGGGTTCACCCAGACCTGGACAAGCTGAAAAAAGTCAGGGAAATTGGAAGGCCTATAAAAGTCAGGGAAATTCAACACATTTATAATACATTATACCTATCTAGTTATTGGTTAACGCAAAAATCAAGGGATGACAAGCAGTTCCATGGAAATTGTAATTTTCACAAAAATACTTTTCTAAATTTGCTATTGCGTCATGGAAAAATCATGAAATTTACATCAGGGTCTTGGAATTTTTGCCTTTGATTGATTAATAAAATAAAAATTGGGTCAAAATTCATCATTTGTTATCCAGTTTTGCAAACAAAATTCGCCTATGGCGGTTTTTTTGGCCAATAATCATGTCTTCACTACAGCAGAGAATACTTCTGAAAATCGTTATTCATTGATTACATAAAACTTAAATGGCCCCATGTTCTAACCGGCATGGACATTTTTTTGAACTCATGAAAAGTCATTGAATTTGCTAAACCAAACCCAGCAAACACCCAAATTAAGCAATAAATATGGCATTCATTATATTGGTATATGTCATATTTTTGTACTTTTAGGTCAGGTCATGGTCAGGAAAATTCATTTCAAAACCTGGAAAAGTCAGGGAAGTTGAAAATTAAATTTCTGGGAACCCTGTATATGACTATCCCCTCCAAGCCTCCAAACAAACAAACAGTCATCATCAAACGGTGTAAAATTGATTTGAAACTATTGCTTAAAATACAAACAACCCAACTGATTTCCACATGGCATGCTAAAAGGTAATTTGAATAACGTGATATCCGCCATTCTTGGTAGGCAACTTGCTAAAGCTGACACATGAACGTTCAAAACACCTTGGTCACCATACATGCATATGGACGCCCATCGCGTGTTGAGTTTTAAAATGAATGATAATTTCCACGAATTTTATGAAACATTGTTTCTGGGTATCGATGACGTAATTTTTCGAACGGCCCCCGTGTCACTGGCAACATGACAGCGCATTGCCAACTGTGGGCCAGGTTTTGCGTCAAGTTAATAAGTATTGGGACTACTTGAAAATAAATATTGACGAAAGAATGGAGCAATTTTCAACATCCATGATGTTCATGATTAGTTTGCTTAGTTTTCCAATGCTTTTCTAGCTTTGCAAACGACTGCTGAATGAAATAATGATTATTTTGGCTGCACTTTTTCGCAGTGTACAATATTCGCAAACGATCACCTTTAAGCATACAGTGTACCTATCGCATTTAACTTAAAAATAAAATTGTTGTATGTTTAACAATAATCTACAATGAAAGGAACAGAATATTGCAAGGGATAGTTAACTGCAAATCTAACAATAGGCAACATGAACTTCCAGAAAAATAGCCTACTTTTCACCCACATGAATAATTAGCATGTCAACGTTCTTGCAACGCCATGTCAACTTGTTCAGAACTGTACCTATAGGCTTACGTACCGAATTTATTGAAATACATGTACATCTATTTATTTTGTCAATTATATGTTTAAGATTCGTACTTGCTGCCAGACTTTACTGTGGGTATCTCATGTTTACCATGTCAGCGGAACATGAGCACACAATGTTTGTTCTGTCCAGAAAATTTCACATGTCATTGAAGGTGCTCTTTCGTAAGAGAAATTATGGACATATTTTGAACAGGCCTGATGTTGATGTTTTCATATCATGTTAGGTATAATGCACATCGTTTTTGTGTACTGCAGTACACGTCATGTCAAAAACCACAAGTTTGGGGTCAAATGTTACCTGCACGTAGTAGCAACCACCACATGATATTGTATCCAGCAATTGAAAAATAATTGGTGGTTCTTGTTCGTAATTTCAATTCAGATACACGTATTTCTATATCACACATTGAAAGCCATCAATTTGTGGTCAAAAGTTACCAACTTTCGACATATGCATATACATGTAGCAGCATCGACGACATGTTAAATAAAAACACAGAAATATTGGCCTCGGCAAAACAATGTACAACAACGTGCTCGTGTAATGTCTCTGTAGTACACTCCTTCTAAGCGTTCTAAACTGTATACGAAATGTTAGTCACATGTGTAGATCGACACGAAAAACACATTTTCAGCAGTATCGTATGCTGACCTTACACGATCAGTGCTACTGTCATTATTTCGATACTGACCACAGGTTATCCGAAAAATCTGATAAGCGAGAATAGAACATCAGTTCAACAGTACTGCCCACATTAAGCCGACCCTACACGATCAGTGCTACTGTAATCATACCGATACTGACAGTCAGTTATCCGAAAATTCGGATTATCGTCAATAACGAGAATAGGATATCAGTCCTGCGCATAACAAAGACCTTAAAGAAATATAAATGTAGGACTCGACAAAACAACAAGTTTCACCGCCAGTTTCAACAAATACTGATCCTGCAATGGGCGCAGTACTGATGGATTGATGTTCTAATCCCATTACTGACGATTATCAGAATTTTCGGGGAACTTACTGTCAGTGTTGGAATAATGACTGTAGCACGAAACGTCGGTCACGTGTGTAGATCCACACGAAAAATACATTTTCAACAGCCACGTTGCCGACCCTACACGGTCAGTGCAACTGTCATTATTCCGATACTGACAGCAAGTTATCCGAAAAATCTGATAAGTGAGAATAGGCCATCAGTCCATCAGTACTGTCCACATTAAGCGGACCTTACACGATCAGTACTACTGTCAATGTACCGATACTGACAGTAAGTTACCCGATAATTCGGACTATCGTCAGTAACGAGAATAGGATATCATCCTGCGCATATTCCACGATCAGCACAAACGAAATATTGGACGCGACAAAACAACAACGTTCTCGTCAAACGTCTGTCATGCACTCGTTCTAAGCGTTCTAAATTAAATACGAAACGTCCGTCACGTGTGCAGATCCACACGAAAAACGCAGTTTCAACAGAATAGGACATCAGTCCATCATAACTGCTCACATTACACGATCAGTAAAAACACGTAGTCCTTATCTAAATACAGGTCTCGGCATAACAACAACAACGTGCTCGTTACCGCCAGTTTCAACAAATACTGATCGTGCAATGGGCGCAGTACTGATGGATTGATGTTCCAAATCTCATTACTGACGATTATCCGAATTTTCGGAGAACTTACTGTTAGTGTCGGAATAATGACAGTAACACGAAACGTCGGTCACGTGTGTAGATCCACATTTAAAACACATTTTCAACAGCCTAGTTGCCGACCCTACATTTACACGATCAGTGCTACTGTCATTATTCCGATACTGACAGCGACCTATCCGAAAAATCGGATGATAATCAGTAGCGAGAATAGGCCATCAGTCCGTCAGTACCGCGAACGTTACACGCTCAGTATTAACGTCCGCATTCGTCGAAACTGACAGTACCATTGCCCGTGAACGCGACACCATCATCGACGCCAAATCGCCTTTTGACATATTCCGTTGACCAATCCGAGCGCCAATTCGGCCATGGCGTTCTGGGACGAACGCGAGAACACACCGCGAGGCCTAAACCCAGCCTGGTCATCCACTGGTCAGCCGCTTGACCAGCGCTTTGTTTCGCCATTAGGGAACAATGGGGTCCGAACAGCCCCAAAGATGAAGTCTGGAAGATGGACATCGGAGATGCTCCATCCCAGCGGGATGCTGGGCAAGAAAATCGGCTCCTCCCGCGTACAAAGCGAAACGGGGCCCCGACCCTCGGCAAACGCACGCCGTCCTAGGGCGCCCGGGCCCGGCGGAGGCCAGCCGGTGGGTGGGGAAAAATTGGGAAAAAAAAAACAAGGAAAAAAGGACGAACACACAGAGAGAGAGGAAATCTCACGCACGTAGGTATACGGTATCCGATGGTGGACGCGCTAATCCTAATCCAGGGCGCAAAAGCTACAACAACACAGCACAGACAGAGAGTGGTTTTAAAAAAGGTTCGCCACTTACTAACACAACCCTCGGAATACGATGTCAACGTTCGGTGGCCATGTTTCAGCTGTCTCTCCGCTCCAGTGTTACCGTGCCAACCAATCCGAGCGCGCCTTTGACTGGCGCCGCGGTTCTACCTAGAGCTTCTGGCCGTGCGATTCCAGACGCGACTATGGACGCTGCCAGCCCAAGCCCAAAACCAAAAACGATAAAACTGATCAATCGGCGCGGGGCGGCGCTGCTGGCGCAGGCGAGAGGGGCAATAACACCCCAGCTGCCGTGCCCTGCACATGACGTGGGACTCGATGCAGGAGTTAAGGACTCAAGGACGAGGACAGGGAACAGGGAACAGCATAGTGCAGTCATGGAAAAGTCAGGAAATGAGATCTTGTCATGGAAGTCATGGAAAGTCATTGAAAAAGTCATGAAATGAGATTGAGGTCATTGGAAAAGTCGGGAAATTCCCAACAGGGTCATGGAATTTTTCTTTTCGTTGATTTACAGAATACCAAATTGGGTTAAAATTCTTCATTTGTCACCACTTTCCGCAAAAAATTTCGCCTGGTGCGTGTCTTTGACAAATAATGCCATGGAATATTTCTGAAAATCGCATGATAGGAACACGGGGTGTTCACCGGACATTGAAATAAGATTCTGGTCATGGAAGTCATGGAAAAGTCATGAAATGAGGTTGAGGTCATTGGAAAAGTCGGGAAATTTCCAACAGGGTCATGGAATTTTTCTTTTCGTTGATTTACAGAATACCAAATTGGGTTGAAATTCTTCATTTGTCACCACTTTCCGCAAAAAATTTCGCCTGGGGCGTGTTTTTGACAAATAATGCCATGGAATATTTCTGAAAATCGCATGACAGGAACACGGGGTGTCCACCGGTAATGGAAGTTATGGAAAGTCATGAAAAGAATGTTTCTGCAAGTCGCCATTTATTGATGACGTAAAACTTGAATGGCCCCATATTCTAATACGCATGGACACATTTTTGAAGTCATTAAAAAGTCATGGAAGAGTCGTGGAATTTGCAATACCATACCCAGTAAACACCCTGGTCATGGAACTCATGGAATGTCATAAAATGAGATTCAGGTCATGGAATATATTTAAGACATTGAAAAGTCATGAAATTGACGTCAGAGTCGTGGAAAAGTCATGCAATTAGCAGCAGGGTCATGGAATTTTTGCCTTCGATTGATTCACAAAATAAAAATGTGGGTTAAAATTCATCGTTTGTCATCCAGTTTGGCAGAAAATTTCGCACACGAAAATCCTTTAAGTTGTTACTCACAATTGTTAGAAATGTGGGTTGAAGTCCATTATTTTTGATCTAATTTTATTTGAAATTCGAAATTATGCTGTAAGGTTGCATAATGCTGTAAGATTATGCAAAGCAGCGTTTCTGAAACAGTAGGTCGCAAATGATTTTGGTGGGTAGCGAAAAACCTTTCTAATGTGAAAATTGTGACCTTTTGCAAACAAAAAAGCGTTAAAAATAAGGAATGACAGCAACAAAAACAGATGAATGAAATGGATATTACTTGGCTAATGCTACATGTACATATACATGTAGCAGCCAGGGTAATTGTAAGATTTAGAGACTATGAAAATTGGAACTTTCAAAAGGAACACCTGCTTATTCAGTCAAAATAATAAGCCCATTGAGTTCAATTCTGCATTGTCCAGAATAAAATTTCGCACCTAAGTGTTATTGGTGTCAAGGGGTACTTTCGCGTTTTGGGTGTTACAGGTATTAGGTTTATCACCCCCTTAACCTGTAATGTTAGAATTTCAAAAGCAAAGCCTGTAATATTTTTTTTCCCCAAAATAGAAACGTTTCATCAGTGTTTCGTCTGAAGTTTTAAAAATTTCGTTTTGCATATTAGGTGTTGCTTTATGAATTTCTTTCATTGATGTTTGCAAAAGTTCGTAAGTAGTCAACAAGTTTCCAGCATTTGTCACAAATTTGTCCCAATTTTGCTCTTAATAGTAACGCTGCTTGAAATTTTCACTTCGCGTTCAGTTATGAATATCTGATTTACTTTTTTAAATTAACAGGAAATTTAAAAAATAATTAAACTGATAAGAAAGGGTGGAAAAGTGTTGGGATGTTGTGCTCGTTTGCATAAATGTATTATTTATGCTATTTTTAATTAAGAATAATTCGTTCCGGATGCAGCAGCTGTTTCGAAAATTAAATTAAGAAATCCATCTATTAAAAAAGTGAAGTTAGAAATAAGTTGAAATCGAAAACATGGCATGAAATATTTTTAAATATCTTTGTATTTCTTAAAATTAAAATGGCATTCGAACAATTTTCAAACAACTAACTAATCTTTCTTAAGTGTTTCCTGTAGATGGTTATAGGGTATTTGCTTGAGAATCATGTGAAATATGGATTTCATAAAACTGTGTCATCGAAGATTTTCAAAGTATACTTGACACAGGCAGGCCATCATGAATTATAAAAAATACAACTGCATTTTTCGAAATACAATAAGATCACTAAAATATTTTTTGTTCAATTTCTTCATTTTATACAGTTCTACTTTCATACAGTAATGCGAATTAAGTGCCATTCAGTAAACCTTTTTTCAAAACCCCAGTCATCTGTGATCAAATATTGCAACAGGTTGTATATTAATAAAGCAAAATGGCGACTAGTGATACTCTATTATTTACTACAGTATTTCAATACCACAATGCCATATGACGCATGTTGAGCAACTGCTGGCCACGTGTGTTGTTCTGAGGTCATGGACCCTAAACTTTAAGACATCGTAAGGAAATCAAAAGCCTAAATGTACATGTAGCTGTATTAGTTTATGGTTTGATGAGCCCATTGGGGCAAAATTTCGTTCAAGCATATTTTAACATTCCATTTTGATACAAAATGGCATCCTATTGTTCTTAACCTACAACTATAGACTGCAAAACTTCCTCCATAAAATTTGCAAAATTGAATGCAGTACATTTCAGGATGAAGAGTGGATATACAAGTATATTTTAGGACTTCCCACAAGGAAGAAATTCGTTCAGTTTGCAGCTGCTGTTTAAAAGCCATGTTAATTTATCCTGTTTATTTAAAAAAATAAACATGGTTAAATTCAAAATCTTTTTTATTTTAAATTTTTGAAGCAGCTGCGAGCGGAGCGAATTATTTTCCATTTTGGGGAAAAGGATGTTTGCGAATATATTCAATTTTTTCTCGTATTCTTCGAAAATAAATGTTGGATATGCATACTACAGAATATGCCCTGTTCAGAAATGTGCTCAGAATACATGTTTGCATATTTCAACCCTACTTGAACAGCAAACAAGAATGGCACCTGTCATTTTTTGTTTTCTGTGTTTATTCTAATCCTACTTATCCTAAAAATGTACTTTCTTCAGTTTGCTGCCCTTACCGCTGGCAATCACTGCAAGCCTACGAGCCATAAGGATAAGCCATGCATATTCTCATACCGTCTATGCTGGAGCAAGGCAGCATCAGGGCATATTTTGTAGTATAGTCTTTTTTCCTGTTATAAGGCTGAGATTTCTCTGCTTGTGAAATAATCAAAATATTTTTTCTGTAAAAGTCATGGGTTGCTATGGGTAGGTGTTGACCACGAGAAATTCGTAGGATATGCTCACCTATTAAAATGAAATTTTAGCAAAATATTGATTCTTAAATTCGATTTGAATCAAAAGTTTGCATCAGCAAGCAGCACGAATATTTAATTGGAGATTTGCAGTAATTGGCGCCTATTAAAATATCATTACTTATTAAAAGTAATAACGTTCTTCAATTTACAGTTGCTCAAAAACGTATTTGTAAATTACGACAGCTAATTACCAATTATGTTTAATTGGCGTATGGCGGAGGTATTAAAAGTCAATTAAACTCCCATTTAGATAAAAATCAAAACTCGATGCGGGATTTCGCGAAAACACCACCTTGGCGTGCGACGTTTAAAACACGAAATTGTTTTTAATTGTTTTAAATACTATTGCTCGCAATTTGCGTTTAATTGCACCTAATGAGGATGTTTGAAGAATTTTGTTTGTATTCAAATTTCATCGCTTTTGTTCTATCAATTAGGCGGACCTTGTGTGGAAAAGTGGAATCGCAGATAATTGCTGAAATGCACGGTGTCGAAAATGTTTTCAAAATTGTTTCTAAGCATGTTGCAACATGTCAATTCTCCCTGACAGTGTGTTTACAACCTTTCTATTAACTTGGTGTGCTTCGTCTCTGTCTGTAACGGACCGTTACATATTCATTTTAAACCGACTTTCCAGCTTCCTAGCGTGCTGAATTTTGGTACACAGTTTAATTTTGTTATACATTTGATTTTATTAAAAGTGTATGGATGAATGTAGATCCCTTTTATCGTATTAACTACTGTAAAAATAGACAAAATCCAGTCGATATTGCGGCTTAGCGGGTTGCCCGGGGTCCTGGGCGTGGCCACATTTCGAAACGTACATGTACGTGCGTCTGGTGTATCGGGCCACACGATGACCCCAGAATGCATTTCGTTTTAACAACTGCTCGAATACGCATTATGAAAGGTTTTAAGTGAAAAACATAAGTTTTTTGAAGCCTTATTCTTCCTTCAAACCTGTGGACTGAGTTTAATGAAGACCTGCGCAACCGGTGGTGTTTATATTCCAAAGTAATGTTCTGGCTCGTTTTTGTTTACCCCTGGACAGAAGGGTCCTCTGAGCCCCGTTTGACCTCCCAAACAATTGTGCCCCATAAAAGGTCGTGGCAGACGCATGGTGGCCGCCACGTGCCACGTTCAATTCTGTATACTTAAAAATTCGGTTTTTTGACCCCCAGATTTATTTTATCTTTTTTACTTCTTTTGTTGACCAGCCCTCGCCTTTCCCTGTTTACGATGTTTCCTCGTTTTGCAGGAGGTCACCACGAGGGCGCCCTGACCAATTGGCTGACCCCAGCTGGATGCCCGCTTGTCATCACCTGCTCAGGTAGGCCCCCTATTCATGAAACTTCAAAAATAAAGTTTAAAATTGCTTCCACTCGCCCAGGAAAGGGCTTGGCCCATATGTCACCCTCGACATTATCCGTTTTTCACGAGTTTCAAGGTCTCCGGAACTATTTCGCCCGCCATGCCCACTGACCATAAAGTGAATGGAAAATCGCATGAGTGGTTTGAAAGCTGTTTGGCTATGACGTCTAAGAGGAATTTCAGTTTTTGTTGATGAAAAAAGTTCGTGAAATATACGCGTACCCTATTTGTTATTATTTATTCAGGGTGTTTACTGGCATGGTGGTCAGCGAAATCATGAAATTAATTTTAGGTCATGGAATGCATGAATGGCATGAAATTAATTTCAAGTCATGAAAGTCATGAAATCAATTTCAGGTCATGGAAAGTTAGAAAGTCATGAAAGGATATTCAGGAGATGAAAATCATGTAAAAGTTATGAAATGAAAAGTCAAGAAATTAAAATCATGGAAAACTTTTGAATTGCAATTCAGTAGATGAAAATCAATGATATTAACAATAGCCCCTATTATGGCTCCCATTATGTTACTGTTTCAACGATAAATAGGAATAATGTACTTCGAGAGGCTCATGTCGAAATTTATTGGATGTAATTTTGATGCAAAGTTTGCTCAAGTCGAAATTGATGTGTAATTTTCCAGTCATGAAGACGTCACGCAATGAAATTCCGATCATTTGTCGATGTAATTTTGATACAAAGTTTGCTCAAGTCGAAATTTATTGGATCAGTAATGATGTGCGATTTTCCAGTCATAAAGAAGTCATGGAAAACTATTGATAGTAACACTTGGGCCCCGTTATGGCTCCATAATTGTAGGCCTACTGTTTCAACAGCGAAGAGGAAAAATGGGCTTTTGTGTGGCTAAAATCCATATCATTTTTGATCTAATTTTGTTACAAAGTTTGCTCAGGTCGAAATTTATTGGAACAATAATGACGTCATTACCAAGGGGTGGGATAGTAAATAATATCCAGAGCTGACACTGGGAGTATCTGAAATTCTCGATTTTGTGATTAGGTAACACTTGAACGTCCCCGTATCCTAAAAGACGTTGACCGTTTTTAAGTCATGGAATTTACAATACCAAGTCCAGTAGGCATCATGTCATACATTTATACTGAATTACATAATACTGCATACGTACGACTTACATATTATTGCATACATATAACTTAAGTATTACAAATATCTTTATATACATGTAAATTGACATGCATGCACATTTAAAATTTTTGAAAAGAAACATCAAACTTTTATTATTTACACATGTACTCACCAGGTACATGTGTAAATAATAATAAAAATAAAGCTTCGCTATAACGTTTCGTTTCTTTTTAAGATTTGAAATTGAAAGCGAGAATAGTCGTTGTCTTTCGATGATTTTAATATCTGATGTAATGCGACTATTTTTGGTTCTAAAGCTAATACACTTACATTACGTGCAAAAAAAATCGACTCACTTGCATGAATCGAGTAAAATTTTTTCTCAGAAACCAAATGTCCGGTTTAAAATCGAAAAAATGTGTTTTGTAGACAATTTATTCCTCTTTTATAATTCGCCTAATTGCATAAAATTCCTTATGCATATTTGAGGCGCAAAATGTCGCACTTAGAGCAACCCAAATTTGCATTGTTTATGATATATGCATTCTTGTACCCCTGTGGCTATAAAAGTTTTTCCTGAATGCAATTTAATTATCAGAGCTTAATGAACACACATCCAGACATAGTGTTAGTTAATGGTTTCTGGATAAAATGACCACTACACCAGAAGTAGCCGCATAGGTTGTACACTATTCTCCAGAGAAACTCAGCAGACGTCCTTTTCACACTAGGTGAATTATAAAGAGGAATAAATTGTCTACAAAACACATTTTTCCGATTTTTAAATCCGGCATTTGGTTTCTGAGAAAAAAACATTTTTACTCGAGTCTTGCAGTTGAGTCGATTTTTTGCACGCAAGTGTACATGTAAATTGACATGCATGCACATTTAAAATTTGTGAAAAGAAACAGCAAACTTATTATTATCTATACATGTACTCACCAGGTACATGTGTAAATAATAATAAAAATAATAATTCGCTACAACTTTTCAAATTTATTAAGATTTGAAACTGAAAGCGAGATTAGTCGATGCCTTTCGCTGATTTTAATATCTGGTTTAAATTGACCATTTTTTGGTTCTAAAACTAATACTAATAGAATATTAAATTTATTAAATTGGCGAGCTTTCCATTCGAACAATGCCTAGTAGGGATGTTTTGGAGCGTAGGGAAATTCCCCATCGCTGCGCGGTCCCCCTGCTCGTCATTCGAATTTCACGGCTGATTCCAAGATGGCGGCCGTCAGTGGATGCTGGTAGCGCGTTCGCCACGAGTGTGTATGGTAGTAAAAAGATTGATCGATATTCGGCTATATTGCGGCTGGGGCTGCTGGCTTAATAACCCCTGCTAATATATTTCGCTTGGCTATTTTTACCCCCACCCCCTCGAATGTGGACTTACCTGATGTCATATACCCCTTTCTTCGCAGCCTCCACCAGTGGGTTTATGGCACGAACCAACGAATCGGGAAAAAGCAACGCAGGTAAGATTAGAAAGCAGTTTTTTTCACTATTATTTTTATATATAGTGGCAATTTTAATATCGATTTTGCGTTTATGTGTTTGTTTACGGCCGTATCTTATCAAACGCGGGCCCGAAATTAAATCGCGGTATACCCCGGCCCGATCCAACGTCAAACATCCCCTCCCGCTGTTAGTGTTTGTTTTAAAATTTCTCAATGGTTTTAATTAGGGCGATTTGGCCAGCGATAAACTCGATAAATGCCAAGCATTTTATCTGACGTTGGCGTGAAATCGAGCTCTTGCGGAGAGGCAAACGCTGATTTCGACTTTAAAATATGGTGGAAATGGAACGCTGGATTCGAATTTTTAAATTGCGTGCGTGCACTTCGAATTTTTAAGGCGCTCGCGTGCAAACCGAAATCCACGGAGCACGTGGGCGCAGCAGGTGTTTGCTGTTTTTTGATTCTTGGTTCGTACTTTTAAAATTACAACGGTGTAATTTTAAGTTGGTTACAAGATGGAATGTCAGGGCTATAGTCAGAAATAATATTAAATTGTTCTGATGCTTTTTTTTACATTACGTCAATAATTATAACAAACTCAAACCCTTTTCTCCCGAAAAAGATTAGTCTTTTGCCAATGCAGTGATGTTTTTTTTAACAAATTACATGTAGTAAATAATCTATGGCAAGAATCTACATGTAAAAGCGAACTAGGAAAAGTTTGAATTTTTGGGGACGTCTAATTTAGTTTGTTATCAGTTTTCCGTGATTTTTAGATAAAAATATGAGGACGATCATTGACCGAAACATTGTCGAAATTGAGTCAACGTTTTCTGAAATTTAGATCAAAAATAGTTAATTTTTAGCTCATAAAAGTCGTAATGAAGCGAACTTTTTTGTAAAACTGGATCACACATTGAAATTAATTTAACAATCACAGCTTGTGTCTGCTGGTCATCATTCCATAAGCTTAATTAAATAATTGATTAAATGATTTAGATTGATTTCAAACCAGTTTTTATTAAGCATGAATGATGACCACATTATTGACTTCCTCATTTGCCAGCATTTGCTGACCCTCCCTCCTAAATGAAGATGTAATACTTGAACGTCCACGTGGTTGTGGTTAGCACGTGAATGCTACAACTTACATGCATATGTTAGCATTCGTCCAGTTCAGAAAAAATACTGCATATAAAAATGTACCAGTTTTCTAATGCAATATTTTCGAATTATCGATATCGTGTCTTTCTAATGAAACGACCTGTTTAAACAAATTTTTTCGATATTGTCGATACAATTTTTGACGATGCATACATATTTTATGTATTAAAACTGGAGGATCTCAACATTTTTGCCAAATGTCAGGCTGATGTAGCCTTGGAGAATGCGAATTGTGTGACAGGACACTGTTATTTTTTGCAATTTCTCAATATTATTGTACGACGTATGCTGACGGTGACTATTACATCCATAAACAAATAATGCGGGTTTACTAAAAACTAAAATGTGGACAGCCTGCTTGGAATTGTTAGGAACAGGGTCCTAAAAAGTGAAGTTGGCAGTAAACCGAGACGATTGTTGCCATCCCCCTCCCCCGCATATGCAAAAATGCGATTGTTTTTCGCCGACTTGCGACATTTTTACGTTGTTAAACAAAGTCGCAAATTCTGCTAATGGCCGCCAATTGGGCAGAATGCAGATGGCATTATTTTATTATGGCGGGGTTCGATTCCCCTTGCTTTTCCCATCCCTCAAATGTAAGACCATGGTATGTCATCAGGTGCCATATGTCTGATTTATTTGAGAACTGAATGAGGTGGAGTGCTTGCTGTCTTTCTGTGTCATGGTCACGTGGAGGTCCCTAAATGGACAACAGAAGTGCTTTAGCCAAAGCAATTTAGGATCACCCGAAAGTACAGACAGTCTGACGTCACTGACATGACTGCTTTCTTTGCTGACAACGATGACAACTGAGGACCCCGGGAGGCTGATATCAGACATGCACGTATACACAATGTTATCTTGCTTGTTTACACGCATACAAGTTGTAGCGTGACGTCATGCAGTTAAAGGTTGATTTGTTTTGTAATGGGAATGTACCGGTAACCCTTTTTTCTGTGGCTCGGATGGGAATGGGGAGCTAACGCTGTTTCTAATTTAGAAATTAGTGGTCGCTAATGACGCCAAGAGTTGATGAACAGTGTAGGCATACACATTGAGGAATATTAACGTGTCCTATCGAACTAATGTTGATTAATTATGCGCCCTATATTTTAAATACGAAAATTAATGGGCACTCAAGTCGCATAAGTGCTCTCTCGTACAGTGTCCACTAATATGCTGTACCTGTATGACGTAAATATATTGTATTAATTTGATTGTTGATGAAGAGAACTCAAGTTTAAGATATCAAATAGTTGCAGAATTGACATTTTGATTCAGTTCAGTACCCCATTTTTTTCATGGAAAGTTTGTTTTGGGAAAATCAGGGAATGTCAGGGAAAATGAAATAGTTTGCATCAGCCAGCTGATCAGGCATCATCTTTTTAAAAAAATTGTAATAAAATCCATCATTTTTCTTATATTTTAAAATTTCCATGTAAAGTGTAAGGGAAATGACTGAAAGGTTGTCAGGGAATGTCAGGGAAATCTGTTTGAGAAATTGAGTTGGTACACTGTCATGTTTTGGGGGGAATATTTAATTCTAAACTTTGGAATCTTGTTTGATACAATTCTTTGTTACATCACTGTGTATTTTGGGTGATATGCCAAGAAGATACGTTTAATGATTCGCGTTAAGTACTCTCCTATAGCATCTGCTGTATAATTAGTGTCCACTAATATACATGTATGAAGTCAATATTAATTTGATTGTTGGTGAGAAGTCAAGTTTAAGTTATCAGATAGTTTCAGAATTGCCATTTTAATTCAACTCTCTGTACCCCATTTTGATACACAATCCTTTATTACATCACTACGGTGTTGCCAAAATACACGTAATGATTAAGAAGTCGAATAACGTTGTCAAACTATACAGTATTCCTTACGCCATGTACTGTAATTATATGGTGGTTTCCTCACTTATTTGGATGGATATCTCTTACAAGGAAATTGAAATTTGACACTCGAAATGTGAGAAACTCAACAAGTTTGATTATTACCGAGTAACAGAGTCACAGGAAATTTGTTTTCACACATGTCTGGACAGTGCCAACATCACTAATTTGGCACTTCTTAGGAACTTCAAAAATATGTCCACGACCTCTCCATTTTAGAAAAATTGCTTTGCAAAAAATATTATTAAAATTTGCTTAAAATGAAACTAATAGCTTATCGGGGTCATGTTTTGTAAATTGGACATAGTGTAATTTCTGCTCAACAAAAGAAAAGATGGCAAATTAGGTGGTCCATTTTTTAAAAATGGCCCTGAAAAATATCAAATTTGCTTAAAAATGAAATGGATGCCATATCTCCCTGGTTTATTCATTATTTTGCAAATTTGGGATTTATTTTTGGTGATCCAATGGCAAATTAGGTGGCCCATTTTTGAAAAAACGGCCTTGGAAAAACATTTAATTTGCTTAAAAATGAAAAGGCTGCCAATGGATAGCACCATCTCCCTGGCTCCATCTTAGCTCCTTCTCATCATTTTCATTCTTTGCAAATTGGGCATGTATTTTTGGTCAATCAAAGAAATAGATAGCAAATTTAGTTACATGTATGCTTTAAAATCTGAATTGCCATCAGGCCTGACCATAACCCTATTGAGTACACGTGAGAGTTCTACATTGTAGAAAACGTTTATTCTTCTCGATTTTATATCAATGACACAGCACATGTGCCAGTAGCAATAATAAAAATTACAAAAAAAGCCACGTTGTGCTTTCAATTTCAGACTTTTTACGTTTTACCGGATGCGAGAGTAAATGAAATATTACGTTTTCCACTTTCATTTATGGGCGAGGAAGGCAAGGAGTGGCTTACCTTTGGTGACAATACAGGTGTTGAATGTTCCCGTATTTTTGCTGTCCCAACAAAACAATGCCAGTTGTATTTCTATTTTATTTTTCTGGGTATTATCTACTGTACCTATGGACGCGTTGCAAGAACGCCATCTGTTCATCTGCGCACCTCCTGCCTGTACACTTTTAAATTTAATTGCATGGAAACTAGGTTGAACCCTGCTTTTGAAATATTCCATTTTTCCCCTTGGGGTGCTGTCACTACGCATTTCTCTTAATCACGATCGGGCAGGCTTGATTTGCTGTTTACATGCCATCTCACTATTTATATGCGTCGCCTCTGTTTTCAACCGTGCTAAACTCCAGTGCTAATCTCTCGGACATGTTCTAGAATCTGTTGTGGTCAGCTTTGCTATTGTTATGCCAGATTTAGTCAAGCTTCACTCGCCATTTTTGGCCACTTTGAAAGACTTATTCGCTGCTAGTACCACTTAGTTCCTAAAAAATCATTTCTATGAAAATAGCCTACACTTGAAATCCATTAAAATGGGCGAATTTAAAAAAATGTGCCTAAATAGCGTTCTCTTAAGCATTGATATTCAATTTTACCATACAATTTTTTTAGAAAAGCAAGCTGAAATCTACTATCTGTGCTTTAGTTTTGTACAAAAAATGTTTTTTTTTTCAAAAATATTGGGTAAAAAATGTGAAAAATTGTGTACAAACTGGCCACATGCCTGAAATGGTTTTATGCAAATACATGAACATGTACTGTATCTCCTGCGGTGTGCCTCAATTATTTTTAATTTAATGTTACTTAGCGAGCTTTGAATGGAAATGTGTTAAACATGGCATTTCTAGTCTATCTTTAGAGATAATTGCTTAAGGCGTTCCTGTAATTATTAATGTTTCTAACTTGCGAATATTTTTTCACAAACGTGTGTAAAATTCGTCATTTTTGATCTTGTGTTTTTTAAATTGTACCTTCGGCATTCTTAATTTGTTAGCCTACTAATACTGAACAAGTTTTTGTATGGTAATATTCCTCTATTATGAATTTTTGTGAAAATTATTTTGAGATTAATGCACTGAAACTTAATATTTACATGGTAGGGGGCGGAAACCCCCGATTTCTTTTGATAAAAAGGGTGTACAGACTTGGGAGTTTTGGTGGGGCTCCTGTATTTGCCTTAGACTCTTAGATTCAACGGTGTAAATTGGTGAATACAACTAACTTGTGTTTAAATTATTCCCTGTTATATTTTCCTCTTTATGAGCTTTCCTGGATTTTTATAAATCTAATTAAGTGTAAAATAAAATTTCCAAACATATTTGCCTAACATTTTTGAACAGGTAATTGTAAACCCCAATGTTTGAAAATTAAATTTTTCCGAAAAAATACCCGGATGTGAAGTCCCACGCGA
The DNA here is from genome assembly GCA_034687865.1 of Kryphioiulus occultus. Taxonomy (NCBI): domain Eukaryota; kingdom Metazoa; phylum Arthropoda; class Diplopoda; order Julida; family Julidae; genus Kryphioiulus; species Kryphioiulus occultus. The sequence continues at coordinate 25,605 of JAQGAF010001805.1, forward strand.
AACCTGTAGGCACCTACCAACCAACACATGGTCTAATTAAACATTGTCAATAATCATTCTAATGCATCCGTATAACGAATTTATTTATCAGTTCTTGACCAAGCTAACTGATACGATTTTGTGTTTATTCGCCCCAAATTAAGCTTCAACTGCGTTTTATCAAAATTTCGTTTTTATCTGAACTTGAATTAGATATTATCATTTTATCAAGTTACTATGTACAGCGTGTGACCGGGACGTTTTAGAACATTTGAAATACATTTAAAGTCCATTTCACTTTATTCGTCACGATTTCCGTCATTCTTGATCAAAATTAAGTTTGGTTTGGACAGCGCATTGTTTAATCACTTTAAATACTGTACAATTTATTGTAGCTGATTAAGAGTTAATCCAACGTGCATTCAGTGGGTTTAAAATAAATTTGAATTTCCATAGCAGATATCGCAGGCTTCCAGTAAATATGAATCAGTGAATCTAGAACAGATTCGTTACTTTTCGCTGGTTGTTTATCTGCAGTAAAGTTAGGGTGATCTGTTAATATAATGTTGTAAAAAATGGAACTTTCACACCATGATTGGTCAACTTAGTGGTTTTTGTGTTTGGCCTTCATTACTTGAGGCGGAAAAGCAAGTAGAATTCTGTTAGTGATTAGATAAATATAAGATAAATCAAGGTTAATATAGAAAGAGAGCAGACTGCATTGTGAATTGCTACTTTTTATTCTTGGGGATATTTTATGGAAACTTCCATGACTCTTGCGGAAGGATTCATAGTGACTTAGTGGAATTCAGTCAGCTTGTTCTCTGACGTTACATGTTCCCTCGTCCTTTGTCCACTACCGTTTTCAGGCTTGAAAGCTTTTGAATCCCGTCCGTTTTGCCTTCCCCCATTGAATTGGAACCCCGAGTGTATAATTTTAGATCCAATTTAAATGTGGATGCAAGTTTATTAAATAGGGGGACACTGGGATTGGGGTTAAGGGAAGAAAACGGGTCCTGTCTCTGGTGATGACCATCTGCCCGTTTTCCTGAAAAAAGCACTTAATACCCAAAATCGGGTAATATGTGCAAAGCTTTTTATTGTACTCTGGAATCTATTTTTAACTCAGTTATTAATGACAATGTTGAAAATTTAGAGAAGCGTCGTATAAGGGAGGGTGCTGCGCGTGCATCATATTTCATAAGTTCTTGTTAAATATGCCTTTAAAGTGCTTCTGCCTGTCCTTTAATGAGCTGCTCGCTATTAAATTAATGATGCCGATATTTGTTTCCTTCAGTCTGTTTCGAATTTTAATTAACTTTTTACCTTACGGTGCATGCAAGAATTTTGTGTGCTAAGCAACCGTAGAGAGTGGCAGCTATTGAAATAATTTCAACAAAATTTCAGTCCGTAACAGTTAACATAAAATATTGTGTTAAAAATTTAGTGCCCAATTATTTAAATACTTATTTACTGCCAATAGAAGTGTGTCCATGGTGTCAGCTGTTTCTGAATTGGCTGTTGCATCAGTCATTAAGGTGCCTTCATACTGACAAAACTTGTGTTGGAAAACGTATGTTTTACGGGTTGTTTGATGTCATATTTCGTGCCCCAGACCTGGAAAAGTCAGGGAAAATGGATTTACTTTGAAAAAGTCAGGGGAATTCAACAAATCATTAATGACTATTAATGACTAACCTTAATGACTAACCTTAGTCATTAAGGTGCCTTCATACTGACAAAACTTGTGTTGGAAAACGTATGTTTTACGGGTTGTTTGATGTCATATTT
>JAQGAF010001806.1:0-27367 GCA_034687865.1 Kryphioiulus occultus
ATACATTACTAAAATACATCGCTGTATGCATTTAGAAATGTATTTGCTGTGAATATCTTGCCGCAAAATACATTTCCCAATTTGCAATGCATTTTAAAATGCATTTCTGTTTCGTGTGGGATGTCATTTTCTCGCATAACGATCCATGCATGGATTATATACTGTATATATTGAATGTCTGACTAGGACCCTTAGGGCATACGTATATGCTTAGGGTATAAAGTGGTGACTTAAATTAACAAAATTTGTCATATCCCATTTGTGATATCGATAGAAAAAGGTACGTGGTAATTTGATGGTAATTACATGCATCAGCTTGACATTATATAAAAAACATGCCCTATACAGCAACATTTCGCTGTGCCCTTTCAGTTTCAATGTAAAAAAATGCATTCATCAGACCTTATACCATGGTACAAAAAACGGACATGTCAATTAGAAATTCACTCAAATTTGGAAATCAAATATTCGTAAAATTTTTCGTAATTTTTAGGGCTATGAATGAGCTGTAAAATACATGTATGGATGAGTATTTACTCATCCATACATGTAAGTGTACAATTACAGTAATTACGCCTGTTCCCAAACCGTAGATTTGAGTATTAAATATCACTTTTTTTTTTTGCAAATTGGTAACACGAGTTATAAGTAACTGAATCCACCATATAACACATGTATTAGTTACTATATATGATGGCTGGCTACCACCATATCAATTGATGTTTTTTATTTTAATTCTTCTGAATTTTTACGAAAAAAAAAAAAAAAAAACCTTACAGAAATTGCTGAAACAGCGTTTTTGCGACATTGAAACAATATTTTTGCCAACAAAAAATTGCTGTAAAATTTTGGCATGACTTAAAATACACTGGATGCGGAACACCCAAATTTGACGTCAAATTTTGATTTCAATTTACTGAATTTAGGGAACAATTTAGTCTTCATACACAATCATAGTTGTAAATTTGATGGTTAAATGTCTTTAGGTATAAAATTGATCTAAATTTAGATTTAAATTCAGAAAACATCTTCACAATTACGTAAATTAAAAAATGGGCTGTGCATGTTCGTGTAAATTTAGGAAATTTGAGAAAAATTTGGGAGACATGCATGTTCGTAGTATAATGTAAATTTAGGTATTTTGATAAAAACGTTTATGTGCAAATACGAAAATCTAGTATTTTCACGTTCACGTATAAGCTGAAGTGTAAATTTGAAGCGAGGAAATTCATAGTATCGTAAATTTAGGTAAAATTAACGTAAAATTTGGAAAACGGACATTTCAAACCAGAAATATTATTTGAACAAATTTGTGAATATTTCGCATACGTTTGGAATGGCGTTAAATTTAGGTCCAAATTGATTAGGTCCAAATATTCCTATGAATAAATTTGCAAAAATTTGCGAAAAAATGCCAAAAAAAACGTATATGTTTCGATAGCATGTGCCGTTCATGTGCGGCTCGAAATTCAGGTGTAAATTGGATTAAATGCCAAATATATATAAATCTATAAAATTATACATAAAATTCTGCGTAAATTACCAGAAAAACATATTCGCACGTTAAATAAACAGAGATAAATTTGGGACAAAATTGCATGTCTGAAAATGTTTTTCATTTTGTCCCCAAATATATGAATTTGTTACATTCTCGGAAAAATAAGCGTAATTAGGGGGCGGTCAAAATCAATTAAAAATGTGAAATTGGAGGTTGCCGTTCCATCCGCTTTGTTTTCGGAGGCCACGCCCCCTCACGTAATCGAGTGTAATTTTAGCAAATAGCTGGGTCATTAAGTTAATTGCGTCGAACGAAAACACAACCTACGTAATTATATACAACGCCTTTTGTATATACAGTGTACATGTATACACACGCCAAAAGCGCTACCCGTCAAACGATGTATAATTCGCTAATCATACACCTGTATAATTTGGCGAAATTTACAAATCGCGGTGTTTAGTTTGAGACAAGACCGGATAAGTGAAAAATGTTCATCATCTAAAACTGATATCGTATTTGTGATACTTGAGTATATCATCCAAAATATGTTTTAAATTCAGTATTCATTGCATAAATACTGTCATTCTGTAGTAACAGCAGTAAAAAAGCATGCCTTAATCACTGAGGATTCCTAATTAAAATTAACCTTTTATTTTTTGTAATATATAAATAAGGAAAAACCACCTTGCATTAACCCCTGAGGATTGCTAATTAGAATTATTATCAGTTATGACAACTTATATTTTTTTAAATAGGTCTACTCTAGTGGTTGTATTTATAAAAATGTAAACATTGGCATCATTATCAATGATTTTAGCTGATTTTAAAAAAAAATATCGGAAAAGACCTTGCATTAAATGCTGAGGATTCCTAATTAGAATTATCATCAATTAATATAACTTGTATTTTTTTACTAGTGGTTGCATTTATAAAAATATAAATATTGGCATTGTTATCGCTAATTTTAGCTGATTTTTTTAAAAAAAAATATTGGAAAAGACCTTGCATTAACCCCTGAGGATTCCTAATTAAGATTTATTTTCAAGTATTTTACCTTTTTTTTTAAATACAGTAGTGATAGCATTTATAAAAAAATATAATAAACGCAACACGTATTGGCATTGTTTTCAATGATTTAAAATTTTTTTTAAAGATGTTAGTCCTTATTAGAATTATTATCAGTCATGACAACTTATTTTTTAAATACTCTAGTGGTTGTATTTATAAATATATATATTGACATTGTTATCGACGACTTTTAACTTGATTTTTTAATATATTATTTAAAACCTTGCATTAACCCCTGACGATTCCTAATTACAATTAATATCAGTTATGACAACTTGTGTTTTTTTAAATAATCAAGTAGTTGTATTTATATAAAAAAATATACATATTGACTTTCTTCGCAATGATTTCAGCTTCCATTTTTTTTAAACACAGTAGGCATATAGTAATTATGAGTAAAAAGTATATTTTTTTAAATGATACTGACGTTATTATCAATTACACTACCTTCCATATTAAAAATAAACAGTTACTGCATTTCATAAAAGACAAAGTTTGACATTATCATCAATTATGGTAACTTGCTTAACAGTGGTAATGTTCAAACATATTTGACAAGTTGATTGACAACTACCATTAGCAGGTATTGGTGCCCTTGCAGTGCATGTGACAGAAAGGACCATCCGTAAGCTAGGTCCTTTGGGGGTTACTTCAGTGCCCTAAATTTCTCTAACATGCACCTAAGTAAACCTTCAACAAAATTGGCCCTTGATGCAATATGTCATGTAGTTTGCCATCGTGGCCATTGGCCATTAAACAACCTTCAACAAACAAAGTGTTCCACCACCTGCTACCATTATCATATCCGTCGTCTGACATCCTTTAATGATTTAATGAATCACGACTGGGTATATCAGTCGTTGGGCACAAAATATGTGATGAGCCTACAAACATCACAATGCATTCCCAAATGGGCGCCATTCTTGTCAAACAACTACGTGATATCGCACTCTTTCGTTTCAATAAACAACCCCAAAATGGCATCTCTGCGAGTTACCATATGCAATGGTTAGCTTTATTTACTGCTTCACATGCAGACACTATAGCAGTCGCCATTGTTTCCAACAAGTTCCACTTAAGTGACATTAAATGCCATGCTTAGTCAAATGGCTGCCCACTGGTCAGCTGTTGACCACCACCCTCATTGTATATTGTAAAATGTTCGAGACAAGTTATACTTGTCAGAAATTTGTACTTTGACAAATATTGGCATTATCATCAATTGTGGTACTAACTTGATTATTTTAATAATAAACGAGGCATTGTGCTTTTTAAAATATAACACTTCAATAAATATAACTTTGCTCCATATATGATGTTGACAAGTTAAATAAATTTCGAATTTACACGTCATCCCACACATTTTTTAAAAAACTACGAGTCATATTGGCAAAACTTTCAAGTCTTTCTTTATGCTATGAAAATTTATAATTATTATCAATTATGATAACTTATTTTTTTAAATATAGATACATGTATAGTTTAGATAGTTTTGTTTAACTATAGCCCTCTTTTAAATATAACTTTGTTCCATATGGAAAGTTTGTTAAATAAATTTCGAAATTACCCGTCAACCAACATATTTTTTAAAAAAAAAAATGCGAGTCATATTGGCAAAAATTTGAAAAATCTTCCATGTGAATTTCTAATTATTATCAATTATGATAACTTCTTTTTAAATATAGATACAGTAATCAATAGTTTTTTTTAATACCTAATATGACCTATAATACCTTTAAATACTACGTTGCTCCATCTGGTGTGGACAGTGATAAGATGATATTTTTGAATGACTTAAAAATATTTTTATTGACATCAAACTGTGTTTTCAGTTTCTTTAAATAAAAATGTTTAATTGACTTAAAAAAATATTTGTAATGACATCAAATTTGGGTTTTTCAGTTTCTTTAAATGAAATGTTTAATTGACTTCAAAAAATATTTGGATTGACATCAAATTGTGTTTTTCATTTACTTCAAATGACATATTTCAATGATTTCAAATGATCATTCGAAGTCATTGTGATTGGTAATGACTTGAAATGATATGATTAAATGATATTTTTCTTTGCCTTAAATGACATTTCTCATTACCAGCCAAATTAATCGCACTTTTGCTGTCACTTAGAGCTGTCAAAAATGCAATCAATAACAACTTGCTAGTTGGTAACTCCATGACAACGATATATGGAATGTTTAACTTGTCAAGGCTCAGGTCTGACTCAGTAGCTGACTAAATGCTAGCAGATATGTTTACTGAAGGTTCACATCATAGAAACCGTAGAATTATTTACATTTCTGAAAATGTAAATAAAACGTTTTGCAAAAAAAAAACTACCCCCTAACCCCTAAACGAATTGAGGGCAGAACCATAAGTTTACACCCTGTTGTCCTAATGGGCAATCAAGGCCTCCAGGGTGATTTATGGTATTTTTGACAGCTCAAGCTGTGCGGTTGTCCAAAATGCAATAAATTAAGTCGTTTAAGAGGACAATTTCTGTTTATCATCAGTAAATTATGCAGGTTAAGTAGATTTGAGAATGAGTGGTTGCCAAGGTGCTACCCAAAATCTTTTGCCACGTCATATTCTAAAATTCCACATTTGACATGTTGTCAGTTTGTTGGTAGTCTGTCATTGACACTAATGACATGTCAATTCTTAACACGTAGTTGATGACATGTTGGTAGCAAGTCATTCCCATGCCAAGGACATTTCAAAACAGTTGTGATATTGTTATAGCATACTACGAGCACATGTCTCATTTGCATCTAGGAATTTCAGTATCTGTTTATCTGGCATGTTCTTAGTTTTTTATTTTGGATGATTTGGGGTGAAATTTGTTTACAGTACCAAAACATGTCTGTATTCATAATTTGGGAATGTAAAATTAACGACTTTTCAGTGACTCAACATATTTTTAAATAACTGTGTGAGCCATTTTGATAAAGGTGTCAATTTGGGAAGCAGTTTCCTGTCATTTAAGTGAAAAATTCATTTAGCGAACATGAAACAAAGGTCATAAAAATAAATGACCTCAATGCTAATTGAAGCACTTTCAAATACCTGTAGACACTACGGTCAGGGCCCTGTACCCCCAAGGACCTGATGGTGTCTACGAATGGTCCATTCTACTGCATGGTCAGGTTCCTACTTACCTTGCTAAAGGTCAATGCAAATATTTTAAAATTATTTCTGTCTCAAAGTTATATTATTTTAAAAAAATGCAATACCTAATTTATTTGGAAAACGTCATCTGAAAAATATTTTATGCCACTGATATTGAGCTGAAATTCACTTCTCCCCAATGTTATCATTGTTTTTGAAACAACACGAATATTTTGATAATTTTACTTAAATTTTTGACCTGTGTTTGCCTGTTTTTACCCAACTTTTTACAGTCCACCGGGGACGAAGTTTGAGGTTAAAATTAAAACCTTCCCAAGCATTTATTGCTGATTAAATTTTTTCCAAACCATTTTTTCCGAACCATTATTTTTCCAAATAATAATAGTGGGTAATAAAAATTAATACGAGTTGTTACAAGGGTAAAGTGGAAATCTCCGACCATTATCATTTGTAAAACCAAAACTTCGCACTTACTGTCTTTGAAATGGCGTTGGGGGGGAGGGGTGTCCCAAAAATCAGAGGGCAGTAATTTGGGGAGTAATTTGCGGGTCAAACTGACCAAAATGGGCCCCAAAACATCGGACCGTTTAGGAATCCGGGGGATAATTGGTCACCTGCCCTAGCATTACCCCTCAAACGGGGATCAGAGCCAGCATTAAACGTTTACCCCACCCCTCATCATCCACAAATCCAATTTTCCCTAATTTCGTCGAATTATCCTCCCAATTAAGCCCCTATGTGTTTACCACTCCACTACCCACTTCAGTACCTGAACCAGAAATGCTCATAATTACCACTGGACAAAATACCTGGGTCCTATCAGTGCCAAACAACTGCCCCTCCCCCCTCCACCCCTGTTACCCTTAAGGGGGGGGGGTGTAGGGGGTAAACCATGGGGGTCGTCCATATCCTGAGGGTTTTACACGAGACGTTTAAGTCGAACAAGCTGCTCTGGACCCCCGAAACTGGCCCTCGTTGACCGGAACCCCCCAGCCCCCTTAACCCCCCTTACGCCCTCCCCCTGGTTCGTTTTAAACGAGACAAAGTAGGCATTTAAGCACGTAACGAGCCTTAATGGGGGCGCGTTGAGAGAACGGAAAAACAACCCCTAATGAATGAGAGAAGCTGGCAGCTCACCCGGTACTTAAGGGGGGGGGGGCGGATAATCGACGGCCACCGATTAAATGGACCTGGCCCTATTCCGGATCGTTAAAAAGAGTTTGGGCCAATTGGGAAAAAGAGTATGGAAGATGGAAAAAAAAATCAAGAAACAATTTCGACTCATTAAGACGTACCTTTTGAGGGGTACGTGAGGTGGGGTCAAGTGGGTAAGGGGGTGATGGGGGGCCCATATTTGGACAGGTGGGGGTACCCTCCATTTTCTACGAATTTTCGACAAATTATCTCAGACTCGATGGTCGATCCCCATCTGGACCATGTCCTTCCAGTATTAGTTCCCAAGAAAATTACAGTCCAACTCGGTTATAACGACATCTCGGTTATAACGAGCAAATTGCCGTAGTACATGTAGATTTGGCTTACGGAGATTTCCCCAGAATCGTTCACGGTTATAACGAGCAACTTGTCATAGCAGATTTGGTTTACGCAGATTTCCATAGAATTGTTCACGGTTATAACGAGCACCCTTCTCGGTTATAACGAGCAAATTGCCACAGCAGATTTCCATATAATCTTTCACCGGATTTAACGAGATCTCGCTTATAACGAGCAATTGGTTTATGCAGATTTCCATAGAATCGTTCATGTTTATAACGTGCACCATTCTGGGTTATAACGAGCAAATTGACATAGCAGATTTCCACAGAATCGTTCACGGTTAAAACGAGATCTCGGTTATAACGAGCACCCTTCTCGGATATAGCGAGCAAAATTGCAGTTATGTGAAACTGGGTGATTTTCCGAAAACTTGTCGCGGACAACGTTACGAGTGTAGGAGGAGTGCAAGAATCCGCTTGACCAGTGGTCAGTGCGAGATAGAACAGGCCTGAGAAAGACGAGAAGGTCAGTCTCAGCCTCGTTAACAAAAATAAAAAAAAAAAAAAAAGGTCGAAATGAATGTCGTCTTCTTGCTCGCTCGTCCACCTTACCTTCCTCCATAAATTGTCGGTAAAATTCTTTAGAAACTACTTTTTAAAAAAGTCCTTTTCTCATTTCGATGACATCTGCGGTGCAAAAAGACAACAAAAAAAGCCAACACAAAACAACAAACAGGACTAAACTAACTGCATGGCAGACCCCTTAAAATTAAAGCAGCGAGAAACGACCGAAATTCAAACAGAAAAAAAAAATTTAAAAAAATCAATCAGAAAAAATCAACGATAAAAAACCCAAGCGTTTTTCCACGTACGCGAGCAGTGATCTATAACAAAATGGCGCCCGGAAATGCTCTCAGACTGAACTCAGACACTGACAAAATGGCTATTTCTAGTACTAGGTTTCATTCAGTCAGGGAAATGAAATTTGGTCAGGGAAAGTCATGGAAATGCTGACATTTTGATCATTAAATCAGGGAAATTCCGATGTCTGGAAATGTCTGGAAATTTGTTGTGGCACAACTTATTTTGATTAATATAAGTATCTCATCTCAGTCTCTCAGTATCTACTTTTTCTGCAAATTTCTCCTACGGCGTTTTCATTATCATTTCTTATTATTATCATTAATTTTCCTCATGAAAAATTCACCTAAAATGCATTATTTTTGTTAACAAAAAATTTCGCCGATGGCGTTTCCGTCATTATGAAGAATTTTTTTTAATATCTGAAAGAAGTCCTCAAAAATGCAGTGTTTGATATCTAGTGGTTTCAACCACTAGTGTTCGCATTGTTATTAATATTAATACACTAAAATACATTTTTTCTCGTAATTTTTCAAACATTTCGCCTATGGCAGTCTCTTAATTATTAATATTATTATTTCTTACAAAATTGTGGGCTAATTTCATCATTTCGTGATCAGATCTATAATTTCTACAATTTTCGCCATATGGTATATTTGCTCGGACCAAACCTGAAAAATTGTTTCTTGAAATTGCGCGGAAATTTTCCAAAAAAAGTGTCTGGAAAACCTGGAATAGTCAGGGAAATTCAACTGAAGATTTGACAGAAAAATACACAAATTTATTTAATTGCAGTGTTGCGGATAAAGTTAATTTTAATTACACGTGACATTTTTTATTTGATTAGTCAGGGTTAATTAATCAGATTTGGTCAGGTAAAGTCAGGGAAATTGAGTTGCAAATTTTGGTATGAACCATGGCTACGCGTTGGTAATTGGTGGTTCTTTGAAAAACGACCAGCGCCACCTATCGTTACTCAGATGCAACGTTAACAACAACAAAATGGCGTCCAGGAATGTTTTTGGTAAAAGATGCTGAGGGTTAAGCTGAGGATAAACGGTTAATTTCTGATACTAAGGTGTAATTAAATTAATATCGTAGGAGGTGGTTTAGAACGAGTTTAAATTTAATTCTACAATCCTAATTAGCGATTAACCAAAAATGTTATTCTCCGATCAAGGCTAACCGGTGCCATTACAGACCCCTAAACCCATAATTAAGGAATTTAAACTGCTAACAACGAACTTAATTACGGCTAAAAACGCCCGTATAAATCAATACAGTTTTCAACTTCGCAATTAAATTTATAAATGGTAATGTTTCGCGTAAATTTGCTGTTTCAAAATTGTTTTATAGCGAATTAATGACGAGGAAAACAATGGCGGTTCGAAAAAAAAAATGGCCAAAACGAGCATGTGACCAAAAAAAGGTTAAAAAATAAGGCCACCAATTATCAGAAACAAGCTGCGAAATTAGATTAAATAAATACGAACAGCCGATTTATATTAAGGATCAGCCGAGCTTACGCTTCATATATTTGTTGCATTTTTTGGGTTGTTTTTTTTCATAAAAAATAACAACAAAATATAAAAATTGTTTCATTTTTTACATTGTGTAATGAATGGTTCGTGAAATTGAAAAGTCATTTTTCACAGTGGACAGAGTGACCAGCAAATTAATTTCAAGGAAATTGGAACCGCGGACCAGAAGTGACCACTCCAACTGGTCATCAAAAAAAAAAAAAAAATAACACGAAATATTTTTAAAAAAAATAATGAAAATAAATGGATTATTGATTTCATGCTTATAATTAATGATATTTTAATATTTTAAAAAAGCCAGCTTTCAAAACATTAAATTTCTGAAGAAAAAAATACAACTTTCAGACTTGAAATTTAAAAAAAAAATTGAAAATATTAAAACAAAAAATAATTAAAATAAATTTAGTAAATTGATTATTGATTTCTTACGTATAATTAATGGTTTTTTTAAATTTTGAAAAATCAAAATATTAAAAAAATAATTAAAATAAATGTAGTAAATTGATTACGGATGGTATTTTAATTTTTGAAAAAGCGAAATATTAAAAAATATAATTAAAATAAATTAGTAAATTGATTTCTTTTCTATAAGTAAGGATATTTTTACGTGTTTTTGTATTGATTTTTTAATGTCATTTTGATAATTTTAATTTGATAATTGAGGTATTTAAGTATGAGTGTTAGAAGTTTTTCCCGATTTTCATGTTTTGAAAGCTGGAGTTTTTGAAGATTTTTGTTATGAAAGTTGTAATTTTTGAAAATGTTAATTTTATGAAAGTCGTAATTTTTGGATAAGTCGATTTTCAGAATTTCAGTTATACGTAAACGTTAATTTCGTGATGCACAGACAACTGATTAATTTGTTAACATTTTTTTTAAACTTCCTTTTTTGGTGACATACAAGTAGTTTAAAAAATCGTTATCTTTTTGAATATTTAAAAATCTGTGTCCAATTAAACTTATAACGAATTTTTTTTTTGTTCGGACAATTGAATTATGGTCAGTATTCCCTTCGTTACCCTTTACGATGTAGGATAATTAGGTAAATGTTAGACGCTAGAACAATTTTTACGAATTTTCACTTACGCGGTTTTTGCACCCATTGGGTTTCACTTACGCGGGTTGTCTCATTAAAACTAGATGAAAAATCGAGTGGGTTTAACGAACCATTAGGAACGAATTTACGAGACAATTTCTCTTGACATGTCCAGGATGACCACGATGACCGTTCCAAATGGGCGTCATTAATCTTAGAACGCTATTGTTGTTTAATTAGGGCGTGGCCCAATTTTCTGACCATTGGGTCCAATATGGCGACACCCGTGTGCAAAACGAAATGTCGGCCATCTTGGTTGTGGACAATTACCATACGTGATAATAAATATTTGTTTTGCTTTCAAAATATTGTGTTTCTGGTAATTGTTTTATGCTTGGGGCGGAATCCGAATTAATTATTGCGTAATAAATTAATTACCACGAAACAGAACACCACGCCCTAGTTGTAATTAAAGCTAGCGATACCCTATGTGGTAATATGATTTTAAAACAAACAAAAAACGACTTATTCCCGAAGCTATTTTATCATTTTCGGAAAATACTAGTATTTTTTTTTAAACCACTATTTTCTGCTATTGCAACATTGTTATTTTCTGTTGTAATGGTCTCTTGTACATGTATTTAATAGTACATGTTTCTAAGAAATAATGTTTTTCATAAAAGAACTGTTTGTTGAAATGATGAAACAATATTTTAAATACATGAACACGCGGGAATCAAAAAATTAAATACAATAATTTCTTTTAAATTTAAAAATCTAATGTTAAAAAAAAGCAAAACCTCACTTTGAAATTATTTTATCATTTTCGATAAAAGTACGTGTAATTAAAACAGCGCAATTTTGTATTTTCGTAAATTGTTACGGATTTGACTTAAAAATGGCGTTTTCGGAAAATACTGTTGATTGAATTGACAAAAGAATTTAAATAGCTGTATAAACAGTAAAATAACAACAATTTGTTTCAAATTTTAAAAAATCTAATTTTAACACACCAAAAACCTGACTTTTTTAAAATCATTTTATCATTTGTAGTAAATATTACATGTATTTAAATAACGCAATTTTTGTGTAAAATGTTTTGGATATGACTTTTAAAAAATTACATTTTAAGAAAACACTGTTTATTGAAATGGCAAAACAATTTAAATAGCAATTTAAAAAAAATACAATAATGCAAATTGCTTGTTTTCAAATGGGAAAAAAACTGATATTAAAAAACATTTTTAATTTTGGCAATTTTTAATTTTTAATTTCGCATTTTTAATTTTGGCACCTTTTCCCAGAAAATATTCATTGTTTGTTGAAATGACAAAACTGCTTTAAATACCAGTTTCAAACAAAAAAAATTACGTTTTAAATTTTCACAACTTTCAATTCATCTTAATTTCATAAATTTGAAGAACTTTTTTTTAGTAACTTGGTAGTACCAGTAACATTTTGGGAAAATACTTTTTTTATGCGAATTTTTGTCACTAGGGGTGAATTTTGTTTTTTTACCATTCGATTTGCCCTAATAAGATGTTGATGGAAAGGCCGTTAGGGGCACCTAGGGGGAAAATGTTGGCTCCTCCCCCTTCATTGATTTCGCTTTTAAACACCAGGGTGCGCAAATGAGGTTAATCGAGGGGTTTTTGTGGTGGCGCTGATAACAGTAACCCCATTGACCCCCAACCCCCTAAGGGGGTGTCGATTTGAGGGGGCTTAGGGGATGAAATTAGGGGTGAAGGATCGACGCCATCCTATTAATTGGACGATCAATTCGATCAGAATTGATAAGACCCCCCTGGGGCAGCCGCCATTTTGTTGGTGATGAAACAGATGCAAACGGTTCTGAATCAAAAAATACGAGGGTTGGAATTTTAATAGTTACAACACAACTGTAGAATCGTTGTGAGAAGCAATATGCTTATACCAAAATTTGCAACTCAATTTCCCTGACTTTCCCTGACCAAATCTGATTAATTTCCCTGACTTATTACAATAAAATTTCATACGTAACTTTATCCGCAACGCTAACCATGAAGTTTGCTGGGTAGTCAACCTAACATTTGACAAAATAACATTTGGTATAATATCATTACTTTTGGTATAACAGGCATGTTGCCAGTGTGAAAAAGTGTGGAAATGTAAAAATGTATACCGTTGTGTGAAATATGTGAATAAAATTGACAAATTGGGTAAAAATGACAATTCATGTGAAAAATTAATAGGAAATGAGTTTCGCAACAAATCCTGCTGAAAACTGAGGAATTTACCTCCATTAGGGTCCTTAATTTCATCAAAAACGTACTAAAATTTGATTTTTATTGAAGACTAGTTTTTTTTTTCAGAATCTAAAGAGTAATGCAGTATGTCTTGAAAAATGATTTCCATGAAAATACACGTGAAATCTATTTTTGGTCGAATTAAAGAAAATCTCTTAAACATTGACATTAAATTTTACACCATACAATTTTTTTTAACAAAAGCAAGCTGAAATCCACTATTTGTGGTCTAGTTTTGGAAAAAACAAAAAAACAATTACCTATGGCGTTCTCAATATTGTAGGTGGGTCTAGTCCTGTGGTTTGAGATGCACTGTTTTAGCTCTTGAAATAGTTATTTTTCAAAAATATTGCGTAAAAAGTGGTCACAAAATCAGATATATTCGTGTGAAAAAATGTGGGAAAAAAACATAATTGTATGAAATTTCCCACTAATTTCCCTGACTTTCCCTGCCCAAATCTGATTAATTTCTCAGACATATAAAAAAATGTCACAATTACCTAAATTTATATTTGGCATTTTTCTGTCAGGATAACTAGTTAAATGTTCAATTGAATTTTCCTGACATTCCCAGGTTTTCCAGACACTTTTCGGACTTTTCCAGATTTTTTTCAGATTTGATCCGAGCAAATATGCAATAGACAGAGAAATTTCGTACGAAATGTTACCTTTTGACGTCATTTCCTGTGCCAAAAATGTGTTTTCGGCGAAATGTTAAGAAAACTACACATTTCGTTCGAAATCTATGCCATGATTTCGTGCGAAATGTGTACTCGCACGAAATAATCGGAAAAAAAGGTGCGCATGCGTAGAAAACATTGTGATCACGGTAATGGTGACTTTCGTAAAATAAATCCCTATAGATGGTTACTCTTTGCCAATAGGGACAAATAGGGATATAGTAGAACCATATGCATGGTCACACATCTTTTATTACTGATTTGGGGTATTTTCGTACGAAATTTCTCTAACTGTCTAATAATGTTGGTGTAGGGTTCCCTTATGGTTGATGGGAAAACCAAAGGTCAACTTTTTCCTGGTTTTCCCACGAACTCCACGTGCGCAGAAGTGACGTCAATTTTTCCCTGGCTCCAATTTCGCCGCTGGTGCACCAGGGGGCGCAGCGGTGGCTGGTGGGGGAGACGGGGGGGTCGTGTCTCTCCCATCCGTTTGCACGCATCGCGATGCAACTCGAGCCTCGCTGCTCACTCAGCTGGTAGCTCGTCAGGGCAGCCGAAGAAAGAAGAAGCTGCAGCATCGAAGGAGAGAAAACAACTGGGAAAAGCAATAGCATTAGCGAGTGCAGCGGAAGCAAAAACATCGCATTTTCCCCAAAAAAAGCGATGGGTGTCGGTCCGAGGGCCGAGAGGGTCGACAGTGGCGGCGGCGAGCGTTGCCATGGCGACGACGCATGCGCCCTAGGCAGCCCCAGCATCAATAATTCAAGGTGGTATTTCCGCAGGTGCCCGCGCACATAGACGGCGGCCCAGGAGAGGGAAGGCGAGGCTGGCAAACGTAAGGCAACCGCGTGCATGCGTGGCCAACGACAGAAAAAACAAGCCCTAGGGCCCTAAAGGATTTACCTGACTTTTCAATCAGTGCTCCGCGTTAGCTTTTTGCACCCAACACCCAACACTTGTTCGGTGCGAAACTCCTCCAAAAAATGCAACGAAGGCGAGTTTGGGGTTGAGACCCAGCACATCTGACACTGCACGTCTGACGCAAACTCAACGAAGAAATCAACTGACCCCGACAGAAACGGTGGGAGTATACCTGAAGAACTGACTTTTGCTGGAGCCAACGACGAGTGCCTCGTAGATATCAACCGACGCAGACTGGACTTTTCGTTAGTTTCTGCAGAATCGCGTTTTGTGAAAAAATTCGTGAAAACGATCAATTTTTCGAGGTGAAAGCAACCCACCAGCAATGAACAGTGGCTTACCTGAGGAATCTATCCGACTTTTGCTGGAACCAACGACGAAAATACCTCAAAGGTATCAATCAACGCAGGCTGGACTTTTCGTCATCCAAATCGAGCATCAATTTCGTGCAACATTTGGTGAAAAAATTTAATAAATTTGGTGAAAACAACCAGAAACCAACTGGCAAAAAAAACTAACAGTGACAGTACCTGAGGAATTTATCAGACTTTTGCTGGAGCCAACAACGAATACCTCGCAGATATCAATCGTAGACAGGACTTTTCGTCGAGTTTCGTCGCCACTAATTTACGTCCATTTCGCGCAAAATTTCCTGCAACATTTCGCGAAAAAAAAAACGTGAAAACGTTCGGTTTCATGGTAACAAATTCGGCGAAAATTACTCGAAAAACAAACTAGTGACATTGGTACGTCGGACGTCAGCGGCCAAAAAACTGTCTTCGAGCACCTCAGGATCGCGCTTTTCGCCACCGAGTTCAGACGCCACGAATTCGCAACCATTTCGCGAAAATTTTTCGTGAAAACTCAATGTTTCAGTGAATATAATAAAAAAAAAAAAACAACAACTAGCTAAGTTGGAACGTCGATTATCGAACGGCTGAAATGGAACGCAGCCGATGAATCGGAACGGCTCAGCCGGCTCGATGGAACGCCTCAGCCGGCCAACTAGAACGACAGCTCGCGAGCATCCGGGCAACTCGCACCTGCACGCGCGGGCGTTCTAATTCCTACGAACCCGTTCCCGATACCGAAAGCTGATCTAGGCAGAAGAAGAAGAGCGTCAAGATCATCACACTGTTTCTACGTATATTAATTCGGCCTTCGATTTCTGGCCAAACTGACCGCAAGACACGTCGTACATCCGTACGTTTGGGTTACATTTTCGCTATTTTCCGCATCATTTTCGCCAATTTTCTTTCGTCATTTCAGTGCTTCGTATAGCTAAAAGAAACAAGAACGAAAATCGACCTATTTGGAACGCCAGCCGATAAAAAATCGAATAGAATCGAATCTCGCGCACATCCGGGTCATATCCGACACGTGCCCTCGCACGTGCTGACCACGTGTTTCGAAAATGCGACGAAGCGACGAGCGCGAAATGAGTTTCGTCGCTTCCGAGGGTCCCGGGCCGAGGCCTTCGGGCGACGGCGGGCCGAGCCATCGCCGGCCGACGAGCGTCGACGAGCGAGGCGCCTTCGTCGCGCTCCTCTTATCGGATACGTCGTCGTAGGTCGCAGCTGTCTCTTCACGTGCCTTGCCTTTCGTCGCGCCTCGACGAAACTCGATCGGGGGATAAACAAATCCACGTTTCGCGTCGTCGTCGTCGTCGCCGCTTTTTTTTCCGCGATCGGAGTCTTTCGGATGATTCCCCCTCAGTTCTCGGGTGTCCCAAGCTGGATGTAATTCGCCAGATCCCTTGGTATGGTGTTGTGGCAACAAGGGCGGCATCATGCCCGGTGGTAGGAGGGGTTTAGTTGCTCCTCAAAACACCTTTTTGGAAAACATCATTCGAAGATCGGGATCGCAAGGTAAGACCTTTCGCGATTTTAAAAGCAAATGGATATTGCGAACGGATTGTTTGCGAACACCTCTGGAAGTAAACGTGTGTAGCGTGTGCACACGCATTAATGCGTACTGCCTACAGGATAAAGTATACTAACGAAGTGCTTAACATTCGCTGTTTCTCCAGCGATGCCTTCCCGTATTGAAAATAAATGCATTATAAATATATTTTTAAATACACTTGAATTTAAAAAAATGTATTCCTAAATGCAACTCTACGCGAAAATGTATTTTTAAATATATTTCAAATATATTTAAAGAGATCTAATGCATTTATAAATACCAAAAAATAATAAGTAAATCAGGGTACCTACTAATTTCTGATAACGTAATTACCCGAGTTTTCCAGGTAGGTAGACACCCAGTAAGTATTTTTACATAAAATATCCAGGAAGTCCATGCATTTTCAAAGACATGTACATTAATTCATGTATACATTTTGAAATGATGCATTCCCAGGTTGTTCTAGGGCTCAATCTACATATACTCTAAAATGCATTTGTAAATGTGTTTTAAATAATGCATTTTTTCCATATGGGTCGGAACAGCAACGCCAATTATGGCTGTCGATTTAGCATTCTGGGTGGCAAAAAATGGTGGAAAAAGTAAAAATCGCAGTCAACAACACGAAAACAAACTTAACGATGGAACCTGTTGAGATATTGGCTAGCCTTACAGGGTGCTACTTACCATTGGTACATGTACGAGCGCCCTAGGAATCAGTACTGACAGAAATGGAAAGTTAACAGAGTTGTAAACACGTTTGTTTCAACTTTTTCAAAGCATTTCACATGTTGTAAACACGTTTGTTTTCAAAGGTGAATTGACGTATTGGACGTGCTTTAAACACGTTACCTGAATATTAAACCTAAAATAACGTTTCCAATTACGGAAACTGGCTGTTGCAAAAGTCGATTTTAGCTATCGATATAACATACGTGTATAATAATGCCTTTCGAGTCAGCAAATCGAGGGTCGTCCATATATTTGCACTTAAGAAATTCTGAGAAATTTTCCCGTTTTGCCACCAACACTATCGAGCACTCCCTTGACGCACTATAGGAGCTAAATGGGGAAATTGGGCGAAGCACGTAACACTAGTTGCCTTTTTTTTCAAAAAGACAGACAAGATTATAACAGGCGAGAAGAAAAAGCAGAAAAAGGGCATTAATTTCCATTAGTTGTATTACGTCGAACGAAACGCGCCTTGAAGAGTCAGTGAAAAAAGTCGTAAAAGAGAGAATAAAAAGACGTAGAAATAATAAGAGAAACGCGAGCATTCGGATAATAGGATTAAATTCGCGGATATTACCGCTAATTTATGAGTGAACACGTCTGACGTGAAAAAACCAGAAGGAATTCGACCTTAAGGGTCTCTCGTCTGCTGAAAAATGATGGGAAAATTTCCCGAAAATTACTCTCCGTAGTGAAAGAAGACTTATTGCGAGTCACGTATGACGCCATTAAAGTGGGCTGTTTTTATGAAACTCAGGGACTTATTGATCACTATGACGTGAATCGTGGCGTCTGTGCATTTTGCGAAAATTAATCAACTTCTGCCCATCAATGCCACCTCCGATGCCGGATTTTCGGAATTGGAACACGAGAAAACACGAAAATAAATAAAAAAACTTAGCAGGTACAGTTGAACCTGTCTAAAAATGGAGCCATTGCATGTTTTGCAACTTTAAATTTTTTTTCAATTACATTACCATCTTGCCTTGCCTCGATTCACAAGTTTATGGAATCAAGTTAAAGTAAGACAGGTTTGCATTGGACCAAATGCATTTTTTTTGTAACTTTAAACCTGCTTCAGTCAAACCACACCCCCCCCCTTACCTTTTCTTGGATCACAACTCAAGTTAAAGTGGTTAAAACAGGTTTCCATGCTTGTAAACACTGTAATTAGAGCCAATGCATTTCTTGCGACTTTAAACCGATTTCAATCAAACTACCATCTTGCCTTTTCTCGACTCACAAGTTTATCAAATCAAGTTAAAGTAGGTAATACAGGTTTCCATGCTTGTAAACACTGTGATTAGAGCCAATGCATTTCTTGCGACTTTAAACCTACTTCAATCAAACTACCATCTTGCCTTTTCTCGATTCACAAGTTTATCAAATCAAGTTTAAGTAGGTAATACAGGTTTCATACATGTAAATTCAGTGATTGACGCCAATGCATTTTTTGCAACTTTAAGACTTCTTCAATCAAACCAACCACTTTGCCTTTCTCGAATCACAAGTTTATCAAATCAAGTTAAAGTAGTTAAGACAGGTTTGCATGCATGTAAACGTAGTTTATGAAACCAACGCATTTTTTGCAACTTTAAACCTTCTTCGACAAAACCACCCCTTGCCTTTTCTCGAATAACAAGTTTATCAAATCAAGTTAAAGTAGGTAATACAGGTTTTCATACATGTAAACACTGCGATTGGACCCAATGCATTTTTTGTAACTTTAAACGTACTTTAGTCAAACCAACCACTTTACCTTTCTCGAATCACAAGTTTATCAAATCAAGTTAAAGTAGTTAAGACAGGTTTGCATGCATGTAAAAGTAGTTTATGAAACCAACGCATTTTTTGCAACTTTAAACCTTCTTCGACAAAACCACCCCTTGCCTTTTCTCGAATCACAAGTTTATCAAATCAAGTTAAAGTAAGTAAAACAGGTTTCCATGCTTGTAAACACTGTAATTAGAGCCAATGCATTTCTTGCGACTTTAAACATACTTCAATCAAACTACCGTCTTGCCTTTTCTCGAATCACAAGTTTATCGAATCAAGTTAAAGTAGGTAAAACAGGTTTCCATGCTTGTAAACACTGTAATTAGAGCCAATGCATTTCTTGCGACTTTAAACCTACTTCAATCAAACCAGCCACTTTACTTTTATCGAATCACAAGTTTATCAAATCAAGTTAAAGTAGGTAATACAGGTTTTCATACATGTAAATTCAGTGATTGACGCCAATGCATTTTTTTGCAACTTTAAACCTTCTTCAATCAAACCACCCACTTTACATTTCTCGATTCACAAGTTTATCGAATCAAGATAAAGTAGGTAAGACACGGTTACATGCATGTAAACACAGTGATTGACGCCAATGCATTTTTTACAACTTTAAACCTCCTTCAATCAAACCAACCACTTTGTCTTTCTCGAATCACAAGTTTATCAAATCAAGTTAAAGTAGGTAAGACAAGTTTACACGCATGTAAACACTGCGATTGGACCCAATGCATTTTTTGTAACTTTAAACGTACTTTAGTCAAACCAACCACTTTACCTTTCTCGAATCACAAGTTTATCAAATCAAGTTAAAGTAGTTAAGACAGGGTTTGCATGCATGTAAACACAGTGATTGACGTCAATGCATTTTTTGCAACTTTAAACTTTCTTCCACCAAACCACATCCTTGCATTTTATCGAATCAAGTTAAAGTTAGTAAGACAGGTTTACACGCACGTTAACACAGTGCATTTTTTTCAACTTGAAACCTTCGCCAAACGTCTGAAACGCCGTTTTTCTCATCTAAAATTCAACTGGGTACAAACTGCTGATTGTGCTTACCAACGTGACCGTGACTCGAAGAGGGGAATTGTTTAGTCTGGCGTAGGGGGGCGCCCCTCGTCTACGTCACCACCACGTATTTACGTCTTCCACTAAACGCAAAATTAGGTTTAGCGGCCATTTTTGCTCTCATCCTTTTCTTCTTTTCCAAGCATTACTTACTCTAGTCTAATTGGATTAGTCGCCTAATCGCCTTATGCGTTCAGAAACTCATCAACACGTGGGTCTACTCTGTATATGGGACAGTATAAAATAGGAGAAAAAGCCCTTTTGTATTTCACTCCCTTATATTGTTTTTCTCATAGCGTAGCAACGAACGTCTTATGCATTAAGGGATGATTTATGCCCTATTAAATCCGCGGTTTTCAAGTTTTCGAAACCACAGCTATTATCGATATCAGCTACGAGCTTAAATATACTCTATACCCGAAATAAATGCTCAACGCACGTTTTACAACTTTTGTTTTACAGAAATTACGTAAATAAACACTTTTTTCTCGAGAAAGATCTAAAAGAAAATTCAATATTTATAAGTGGCGTTATAAGGAAAACACAAACGCGAACGATTTAAGTTGCGAAAAAGAAGAGACGCTACGTAAATTTCAGGATTTAATTTGCGAGGGTAAATGTTTATACTAAAACGTGTCAACGTTAAGTAAATTTCATGATTTAATTTTCAAAAATAGACGCACAGACAGCGATGTTAAGTTAATCAACTTGGTAAACTCTGTACCCACGTAGTTTGCAAATAAACGCGCATATCCAACTTTATGAAAGTCGATTTCATTTTCAATAAAATGCAAACTTTGCTGGAAATGTTTACATCGCAAATTTTCATGTTGGAAAATGTTAGGGTTGGTTTTATCTTCGTAAATTTCGATGACTTATGTTGGATGAATTTCAACGGTTTAATTTGCAAAACATACTGTTCTCAATTACACTGGAATTAGTTAAGTAAATTTCTGGAAATAGTTTGCGAGAAAAAAATGAACGAGATAAATTTCAACGTTTCATTTTAAAATTGTTGAAAAATTTTAAGCTAATTTGCAAAAATTAAATGCTTATAATCGTAAATGTTACGTGAAATGACTCGAAGCTGATAAAAAATGAACGATATAATTTTCAACATTTCATTTTCAAATTGTTGGCAAACTTTGAGATTAAATGGCAAAAATCAAATGCTTATAAAGGTAAATTTGACGTTAAATGTCCAGAAAGTTGCAAAATAATTAACGAGGTAAATTTCAACATTTCATTTTGAAATTGGAAAATGTTTGTAATGTTAAGCAAATTTTAGGGCAAAGTTTGCAAAAAAAATAATGAGGTAAAGTTTAAATTTTCATTTTCAAACAAATGCTTATATATATGGTGAATTTTATCATTTAAATTGGCAACAAATGCACATTTTGTAATGATAGGCGAATTTAAGTGATTAATTATAATGTTAAGCAAATTTCAGGGCAAAGTTTGCAAACAAATACTTATATGGTAAATATGATCATTAAATAGGCAACAAACACATTTTTTAACAATAGCTGATTTTCACTGCTTAATTTTTTTTTAAAAAAAACTTATTCAAGCAAAGTTTGCAAAAAAAAATAACGATGAAAATTTCAAGTTTTCATTTTAAAACAAATGATTACAATGTTAGAAGTTATATGTTGATAAATTTTAAGATTCAAGTTGCAAAAAAAAAACCGCACAACTTTTAATGCAATAGGTGAGTTTCAGTGTTTTTTTAATAATAATGTTAGAAATGTTAGAGAAACTCAGGATTTACTGCACCCACAAATGCAAATGTTCAGATTACCATGTCAACAAACTGTTGGAAATATGAGAATGAAAGGAGGTGATTCAAACTGCCAAAAATGCATAGGCGTCCACGTTACCTAAAATATTTCTAAGCGCGTCCTAGATTACTAGACGATGATTAGCGAGGGAGTTTTAACACGATAAAATGCATAAACGTCAGTTTTAAAAACACGAATTTGCTCTTCGTCAATCCAACCCCCACTTGTGCCCTATTCCCTCTCAACGTACAAAAGGCCACTCAGGAATGACGTAATCTTGAATTATACGAAATTTACGGATAAAAAAACGACTTTTTCCGTCCATTATTTGTCCTTTTCATCGCTTTTTTTTCTATGGTTTTTTTTTTTGGACACTCGACGTAAAATTGACTTTCTTCGTAAGATGATTTAAGACGTCGAGCGAGCAAAGGGCTTTTAAACCTTTAATCCACTCTCTGACAACAATTACGAGCGCGTTGACAACAGCCCTTTGTAGTCAGATAGCCGTTAAGATTGACCAGTGGCCAGTGGACAAGACCGGACATTATCTGGTCAGCCTTGGGTCCAGTTTTATTTCGGAAGAAACAGGGTTACTAGGACACTTCAAAACCCTCGGTTTTCTTCAATCGGGAATCAATTTTTCTTTCTTATCCCTTGGAAAGTGCAGGAAGCTATCCCGGCATGCAACGGGCCATAGCGAAGTGAAATAGTAAAAATGTTTTTTTTTTATATGAAAACGGTTGGTGGCACACTTGGTGCAAAGTATGCAAATTCAATTTCAGACGTCTGGGTTGGTAGGATCCTCCCTGGAACGCCAGGGATCCACAAACCAATTTGTAAACGAATACCGAAAATATGATAATGCGTATTTGCGAAAACAACACATTTAACAAGAACAAAACTGTTCACACGTAATGGTAATGCATTTAGAAATGCATTACCATTACGTGTGGAAAACCACATTTTAAAATAGCTGTAGATTGAGACTAATTTAGTTTCAATTTACATTACCAAATGTATTTGGTGTTGCGATAAAAACGACCAATTTATAGATAATTTTATATAAAATTTAGAACAAAATACGTGAAATACTTTACCCTATCTGACTATTTTCTTAATTGATTATTCTTATTATTTATAATGTTTATAGAAAATGTGGAACATAAAATATGTGAAATACTTATCCGACTTTTTTGAATTTATATTATTATTATTACTTAAAATTGTTATACCACATTTAGAACATAAAATACGTAAATACTTCAACTTATCTGACTATTTCGTATTTATTATTAATAATACTTAAAATTTTGTTTAGAAAATTTACAACCGTAAATGTGAAGTACCCTATCACACATCTCTGACTATATTTTGTATTTTTTATTATTATTATTTACAAATGTTATAGAAAATAAAGAACATAAAATACGTAAAATACTTCACCCTATCTGAGTATTTTTTGTATTTATTATTGTTATTATTTGACAACTTCTATGGAAAATTTAGAACAAAATATGTAAATACATACTTATTTTGATAATTTCATAGATGACCATTACATGGTGATTTTGACTTTGCACAGGTCTTGCATGTCTATGTATACGGTGCAGCACGAAACCGTTGTTATGCTTTCAGTGGCATGATGATGGCTGAGTTAAATACTTCACCGGATCTACCCAGGTAGCACAAAACGAATTTTCAACCAAGAAAAACAACGGATATGTAATTGTTAAATGTTGGTTGAGATTTTTGAATTTTGGTGGGCCTACCTGGCGCTTTAGTGGTGTTGATGGCGTAATCATCACCCATTTTGCCCTGAGCGTGTTTAGGGGGTTTGTCGTCAGGTGGTGCTACGATTGTAACCGAGAGTTTTTTTCTGAAATTTGGTTTTCATTCCAAGTCCAACTGGAAGGAAGTGACATCACCATATATGACGTCACCCAGTTTTCAGACTTAAATTTCACAATGGGTAGTTTCCATGACATCAGTAGGGCCACCTAGTGGTGGTTTAGGGACATTTGAAAAAATTTTTCAAAGTGCCTTTGTTTTGACGTCATAGATGACCATTACATGGTGATTTTGACTTTGCACAGGTCTTGCATGTCTATGTATACGGTGCGGCACGAAACCGTTGTTATGCTTTCAGTGGCATGATGATTGCTGCGTACCTATTGGTGATAGCAGAATAATTTGAGTGTCTTACTATAAAGGGAGAAATATGAATGCTGGTTATTTTGAAAACCATCATTTTTAAACTAATGCTATTTATGTGGTAAAATAAACTTTTATTATCCGTTGCATTTTAAACCAATCAAACACTTGCTATGTATGTGGTAAATCAACGTTTATCATCCATTGCATTTTAACCAATCCAACACTTGCAATTTATGTGGTAAAATCAACGTTTATTATCCGTTGTATTTTAACCAATTCAACAATTGCTATTTATGTCATAAAATCAGCGTTTATTATCCATTGCAATTTAACGTATAACCAATCCTGACGAAAATTAAACTAATAATCCTAAATTCAACATTTATTCAACAGATGTGTGTTACTTTGGTAACTACATATATACCCAATTTATGAGAATGTAATTTGGGCCTTTCGGGTTTGTTGGGTATTTTGGGCACTTTGGGTTTTGAGGATTATGTAATACGTCGCAGGTGGGTTTTGTCAACCCAAATTTGTGAATGGTCATTTTTGTATTCAGTTTGTTTTTACTGAGAGTGAATTAAAGAAACAGACATTTGATCAAGGGAAAAAATGGTCAAGGGATAATATTTAGAACTGTTTGGGCTCGTTGAATGCCCTTGGGTTTGGCTCCAAATACCGATGGATTACTGCCCAAGACAACCCAATTCACGAACAAATTCAGACAAATCTTCGTCGTTCCGTACGTCACTGACAAAATGGCGGCTGTTCGGTTGAATGTCGTTGTCGAGGAGCAAATTTCTGGGGGAAAAAAGCTCACTCAGAAATGTACGAATGGAGCGAATAAATTGGATTTTATTACGAAACCCCCGTCCCAATTAAAGCGAAAAAGCTTCGTTAGGAGGCAGTCTAGGGTCAGATTATACGGTGGAAGTCTCTGATGACCCACGGGGTCAGTTTCGGATCACGTGACTGCGTCGCTGGGAATAAGTAACGTAGTGAGCAACAATAAATGAAAGGTAGAAAGAGGAATCGAGGATGGACAAAGGGAAAAAATAATGCACATCAGCCTGATGCACATGTACAGTAGAACCTCATAAGTCATCATAAGTAGAAGGTCCGGAAAAGTCAGGGAAAATGTCTTGAACATGTTATGATTTCATTCAACAATGTTTATGATTTCAAATGTAAAATTAAATAATTTAAGTATTTAAAATAAATAGCTAGTTATTTTTTTATGTTATATTATGTTATATTATATTATATTATGTATATTACGTTTCAAATTAAATAATTTAAGTATTTAAAATAAGTAGCTAGTTATTGGTTAGAACAAAATTAAAGAAATGACGAGTAATTCTGTGTAAAAAATTCTGTGCAAAAACTAATGTTCAGATTGTCAATTTATCAAAAAAAAAACATGAATAAATAAAAAATAAAATAAACTAACTAAATTTGTGGTTTCCTTATGAAAATTGACGTTCTGGGAAACTTGTTTTAATAAAGTCAAGGAAACACAAGACATGAATAATACATTTTGGGAAAAGTCGATGAATAGCCAGGGAAAATAGTAGAATGAAAAAATGCAAAAAAATGAAATATAACATAATCGATGTTTGTTTTTATAATATATGGATTTAATTTGTTAATTTGCTATATTTATTGATAACTATAAAATTAGGAAACAGCATATTTAGATTACTTTTTATATTGACAATTTCATTATTAACTTATTTCGCAGTTACTTGTGAACTCTTCATTTTTGGTGCTAATTTGAAAAAAATCAGGGAAATGTAACAAATCAAGAGATATAATGAAGTTGTCAATTAAAAAAATATCTAAACCGTAAATTATAATAAGCAATAAGTAGTAGTATTTCATATTTTAGCATTTAAGGACAAGGAAATTTGTTTTAAAATCAGTATAAGCCAGGGAATAATTAGGGAAAATGTTTTAAAAAAGTCAGCGAAATTTAACAAATCAATAATGAAGAGTTCACAAGTAACTGCGAAATAAATTAATAATGAAATTGTAAATATAAAAAAGTAAATTTGCTGTTTCCTAATTTATAATTAGCAATTTAACAAATCGAATCAATATTTTATCAATACAAAACATCGATTATGTTATGTTTCAATTTTTTTTTTGCATTTTTTAGTGGTCAGAGAAATTTGTTTTAAAACCTTGGCGTAAAGGAAAAGTCTGGGAAGTCAAACATTTCATTTTTTGGGGGGGAGGGCAGCCTACTGTTTATTGCAAGTCTATGCAGAGACTTGAATTGCCTTAATAGGATTTCTTTAGTAAGACTTCAATTATTTCAGTGGAACTTCAAGGACGTCCTGATTTTCGTTAAAATTCCTCTGTAGCCAAGTCTTCGAAGTCAGGATGAAGTCCTTGAAGTCCAGTGAAATCCATGACGTCCACATACAGGTGTACACAAAAATGAGTTAACCTCTCTATTTCATTCCTATTTTCGATGAACATAACACGTCTGGGGGATTTAAGTTATTGATGTCACACGTGTCGTCTCGCCTCCTTTTTCGTCCCAATAATAAATTGACCAACGTATGAAATTCCTGGCATTTTATCTCTTTTTGATCTTTTTGTCCTAAATCGCTAAATATATTTATATATTTTGGAAGAGAGCAAAAAAAAGGCAGTTTTTATTTCGCTCTATCGAGCTACGTATTTTGGTTCCCATTGGCTGACTTCCTGTTCGCTCTATTTCATTTCCTACGCCCCTCCCTTAACCCCTTCCTCTCCTCAAATACAGTTTAAGGGATCGGGACGGGGAATACAAAAACCATTTCTCAGAAATAAAATTTAATACCCAGCATGAAATTGAATTACAGAAAAGGATCGAGGCGCCCCCTGGCGAGATATTAGCAGGCGAATGCCACGTACAACATTTTATTCGCAGCACGGTGTAATGAACATCGATGCAAATTCAATTCAACTCAATGCCCTTAGCGTCAGGGGTGAGGGAGAAGCAACCCAAAACGTGTTTCATCCATAACATCAATCCGAAATACGTTTCATCCTTGAAAGTATGCCGGACACGTTTCATCCAAATATGCTTTCGTGCATAACAGCATTCCAAAATATGCTTCATCTCTATTAGCATTTCAGAACACGCTTCATCCATAATATAGTATCCCAAAACATGTTTCATCCAGAAAAGCATTCCAAAATATGTTTCGCACAATTCTAAAACATGTGTTATATATAAAAGTATTTCAGAACATGTTTCATCCATAGCATTCCGAAACATGCTTTCTTGCATAACATCATTATAAACCATGATTCATATATAAAATAGCACCCCAAAATATGGTTCGTCCATAAAAGCATAACCCTGGTGAAAAGATCAGTAGGAATCAGTACAAATTTCATACTGATATCACTAAGATCGTACTGACATGTGATGATA
>JAQGAF010001807.1:0-27366 GCA_034687865.1 Kryphioiulus occultus
TGACCTTGAATGTCCCGTTCAGGGTCATCTATGTGCCCGTTCAGTGTTTTTTTGCAAATATGTCAGAAACTGCTGCAGATAGGAGCCTAGTGTGAATTAGAACGTTGTAGAGCGATGCTTTATTAGTCTAATTAAGGTGGTTTCAAAATTTTCTGAACGAGTCACAGCTAGCTAGATTATTTTCCGCGAGTGGCCATCATGGCACATGGATGACCTTGAACGGCCCTTGATGACCCGATAGCCCGTGGTCTACTCTAAAAGGTACCTTCAAGAACTATCATTGTATCTCTTGCCGTATAATGATATAATTTTATTTCGTTGGGCACTGACTGAACATTTATTTCGTTGGACACTGACTAAATAGAACACCCTGTATATATAGATTTATAACTTAAGGGGAACTTCAGGAGAAGTATATTACTTTGCAGCAGTAGAGAAGTAGAAAATCGGCTCCATAATGCAGACAGAAAGCAGAGTGACAAAGTCCATAACATGACACATAGTGATTACGGTAGCTGCCCCTCACCGTCAGGCAATCACTGCCAGGCTGAAAGCTGGTAGGAAAAGCGCACTTTCTCGTGGCGTCTATGGCGCTGAGAGGGTGAAACTTGCATCATTGCAGGGCATTGTTTTGTGAAAAGAGGGCCAATTTACTTTCATTTTACAGAATGATTTAATGATTTTTGTTTAGTGATTCTTGGAAGTTTGAGAACAGATTCTAGATGTCGATAGAAAATGACACTAACATGTAAATTGTAAGATGTAATGATTTGCAGATTGGCAACTAAATATTGAACTAATGGTTAACTCGTATGTGCGTCAAGTTTTTGCGTCAAAGGTGACTTGGTGTCATATGTCAAACTTATGCCAAAAAAGTCTAACATACATGCACACCTGAATGATGATTGAAAATGTGTATTGTGTTTATCTGATGACACCAAGTCGCCCTTGGGGCCAAAACTTGGCGCATAGACAAGTAAACCATTAGTTGGCAAAATGTCAATCATCGCGTCCAGTTTGCGGTTGGAAACCTTGATGCACGTAATCCACCATAGATGGCGTTGCAACGATTACTTGATAAGATTCGGTTTTGTTGATTTTGACGTGGCAAGATCCATGATGTCATCTTGGTGACCATTATTAGCTACCGTGTCACTTGTTGACTTTAGATAATTCTCAGGTAGGAGATACCAATAATAAAAGTAAACATTGACAATGGCAGATAAGCCCAATTTGAAGATGTGTTAGAAAGTCTATATAAACACTATCTTGTAGGGCATTCGTTTGGCAATTTTCCTGTTAGGTTGTGCAACGGTCAAAGGCTTGCTTGACATGACAAACAAATACCGGCACATGTAATCGAAAAAGTGTTCGAAACGACAAAGCCTACCTCCTTTTAGTTCTGAAGATGACCCCCTGTATTCAAAATTATCGACATCGATGACGTCAATAATTGGACTAGCCACAGTTCGAGGATTCTAATGGGAAAAGAGAACTGGATTTAATGTAAATGTCTAAATAAATGGATTTTCTTCCGAAAAAGTGTCCCCTTACCTCCAGTACGACCTTAAGGAGGGGTTGCAGCCAATCAACGTTCACTTCGCAGTGACTGTCCAGAAACACCAGGTATTCGGTCACAGCGACTTCAGCACCTTGGACACGACCACGAATCAAACCTGCTTACGAAAATCACAAATTTCAAGATTTGACCTTTGAAGAGCTCATGAGACACCCTGTATTCTGGGCCCTTTTACTCACCCTGGCGACTTTCGCTTCGCAATAGCCGAACTTTTGGCAGGTTTTTGAGATGCTCGCCATCAGAAGCTGTTGGGAAAATCGGATGTTTAAGATTTGACCTCAATCGAACCAGAAATTATGGTGGAAAAGTCCGTAACAATTAAGGGTTGGAATGAGATTTAAAATGTTATTGTTATTCGGTATGTACATCAGCAGACAATTGCAATGATGATGAGTTTTCAGTGGCTTCACTTGATTGATATGTGGTTTGTTTCGGTATCTATGCCTCTAATGATGCTTTATTTCCTAAACGTTTTGCTTTTATTTGGAACCTGTTTGTGGCTAATCTGATTTGTGCCGACAAAGCAGGTAAAGTGTAAAGGTCTAATTTTCTAGCTAGTGAACCTAACTGGTACGCATATAGAGGCAGCGCTTGAATAAATAGGATTGTTCTTGACCCTAGGGCTGCAAACAAAGCACAATTTCCCAAACGTTCACTTCTCTAAGTAGTTCCAATTGTTCCATAATAAAATAGCACATGCATATTAGAGCTCAGAATTGGACCACGCTCTCTCTTTTGCAAAAATACTAAGGGAATGGAACAGAGATTTTCAAACTGGGCTCCATGAAATGTTTTCAGGGGTTCCGCAATTTTTTGCAATAATTTAGATCATGGAATTATTATGCAGTACAAAATTTGAACTGATTGTGGTGAAAGTACGGTATCGTGCAATGCAATGTTGGTTTGCAATATACATTAAACATTATATAACTGCAAAACTTAAAAACTCATTAAATCCAGTGAGCTATAAAATATCAACTTCGATCTCAACTAATTGAAGCGGACATGTTTATGAAAGGGTTGGAAGTTTGATATTGGGGACTATGGTCTCATTGCTGCAAGAGTGAAAATACATGTACATGTAAATTTACCAACCTAAACTGTCATAATTTTTTTAAAAAAAATGACTCTGCATCTCTTGATAAGAAAATCTGTTATTTTAAACTACACTTACGATCAAAAAATTCGGGCCACCTGCATGTATTGTCCACAAATGTGCTTTTTTCACATCAATAAAATGTCCGATTTAAACTCGGCAAAGTGTGTTATTTAGAGGATTTATTCGTCCTTAAAGGGTGTTTAAATTTAATGATATTGGTTTTGCATAACTGTGGTGCAATCCCTTGGAATCAAGGGCACATGTATTGGCATTTCTGTGACATATGCATTCTTGTACCCCCTGCGACAATAAAAGCGTTTCGACATACAATTTGCCTGTCAGATCCTGATCAGCGTGTATCCAGCAACATTGTATCCAAACACCTTTGATGTCGAAGGCAGTGTATGGCTTTGGTAGACATTGGCCTTTGGAGGCTTTTCATCAGAACAATTCAGTAGGGATCTTGGTCGCACTAGGCAAATTTCAAGGAGGAATAAATTCTCTAAATAACACACTTTCCCCAATTCAAATCGGACAATTGGTTGATGTAAAAAAGAAAGCTTTGGTCAATACATGCAGGTGGCCCGAATTTTTTGCTCGTAAGTGTAGTTGTTTGAAGAAGTTGTTTGAAGAACTTTATGGGCACTCTGTACCCTGCAGGCATTTTATTGCCACCCTGTAACTTGGAAACACTATATGGGCACCATGTATATTGCAAGCATTTTGTGCGTCCTGCAGATTGCAACTACTTCGTGGGCACCCTGTACATTGCAAACAGTTGCGAATACAAAAAAATGTCTCTTATTTGGATATACCACTGCATTCTTGATTGTTGAGATAAATCAACTGAAATCGTACCAGTTTCGTTGAATACAGTGTGTTCGAAATGTCTGAACGTGCAACTATATGGGCACCCTGCATATTAAGTTACAAAGATAAATTGGAATTTACCTAATAAATTCATATAAATGCATTCAAGCATCGATTTCTAACTTAATACTTCCACGTCGATTGGTTTCCTTCAAATGATTTTTGGTCGGTATTTGGACTATTTGTGGCGAAACCTCACTTTGCAATCAACTACCATTGCCTTAGATTTAAGCTAAAGGTTGTTGCATTTTAAATTCGTTTGGATTGAAACTAGCTCATGGCTCGCCGTCATTTGCTGGATATTGAATGGGGTTTATGGGTAATTATCGAACGCACCTTTGTCGCTAAAATCGTCCACAAGAATGATTTCCTGCACCAAATCTGGAGGCGTTCGACTCAGAACGCTGAAATGAACGCAACGTTTTCTCGTTAGATGGCCTTCGAAGTGAATTAATCATCATTGATTTCTTAGTTTTTAAGGGAAATGCAGTTGTCACCTTGTCACGGTTCGCAGCAGTGCGGATCTCGCTTCGTTGTGAAATGCGATGATGATGCTAACCGTGGGAAAATCGAGATCGTATTCCACCTCAAAAGTTTCAGAACCACATCTGCAGAAAAATAAAAGTAAAATACTTTCAACCAATGCAATCTAAGAAAGAGTTGGAAAATGTGAACTAAGATTAACCGGTGTAAAATTACATATGAGTTTTATAGTGGGCTCCCCCTGATCTGGGAAACCTGGAACTGTCAGGGAAAATGATTTATTTCGATAAAGTCAGGAAAATTCAACACCAATATTATATTTCCCTTTCACATGACTGGTTATTATTGTTAGATTTCAGTAAGAATAAGGTCACGAGAAGGCACTTAGTCAGCCTCCCGGTATCTATACTTCATAAAAAAAATTGCTGCTTCCTTATGAATATCTTTGGCATACGTCATATTTTGCATTTTTAGCGGTCAGGGTGGTCAGGGAAATTTTTCTTAAAAACTCGAAAAATCTGGAAAGTTGGAAAGTTCATTTATGCGGAATCCCGTTAACAATGTAAGTTACCATGACAGATGAAAATTTTCTTATTTGTTAACTTTGTGTTTTCACGAACAATTTTTCTATTTTAAGCGGTATATTTTTACATGTACATTTCTTAATGATACACGTACTTTCTTAGTTTTTTTTCTACTGTATTTAATGTCGTGTTTAGTTCTAGACTACCATATTCAAATTTCATATTCAAAATTGTTCAAATTATTTTTCATCTTTTATCTTGTAGATATTTTAATTTTCACACAAAGTCGAACCTCTGAAAATTTAGATTGCTTAGGGTCCTAAGAAAGTTTATCATTTTTTTAGAATTGCATTGGGATAGCCTTTGGCATTGTATATGAAAATTTGTGGAAAAATAGAGAATTTTTGGACATATTTCTTTAATATGGGAAAATATTGGGGGAAATTCGAAATTTTTTAAAATATATATATAACCATACTTTGATTTCCTCCATTATGTATTTTTATAATTATTGTGTAATAAGTACATGTACTTAACGCCACTAGACTTTATTACATATATGTACAATACAGTTATTATTTGCAAAAATGAGTATTCCAAATAAACTTACCCAGGATGCCTGGTGTCGGTGATATTTCGGTCGCTGCCGATTGCATCACTACGTATCACATTAAAAGCATGACGAGCATAAGGATCAGTAAAATCTATTTGGCTTTCTCCTCCTTTGATGTAATCCCGTTCATTGAAAACTATTGATGGCCGAGTAAAGGTGCTGAAAATCTGCAAATAAGAAAAATCGAAATTAAATCAAGTGACAATTTTTTAAGTATCCATATGGTTTCAATTGTGGGATTTTGAATGCATTTCTTCGGATGTGACAAATTTTGTTATGTCCATAATTGGGCATTTGTTGCGCTATATACAGTTTTGCAAAAAACTTGTTTGCCAGACTACTCGATCAGTGTAGTCGTGTGCTAAATTTAAAACGTTTTGCATCCGCAGATTCCTGGCATTCAATGTGGTTCAAAAGTTAAGTTTGATGATGCTGTAGATATTTCGGAAATGCACGTTTTATTATCCCTGGAAAGCAATTTCAGAGAAATTGACGCAAAATGGCTTTTAAATTCAGCTGTTCGTCTATTTGTCAAGCTCCTCGACACTCCTTGGCCAGAAGGAACCAAGTTTAACCAAAATCGAATTCTTAGAAACAAGAACGTTTTGTTCGCTTATTTTGCATTGCGACATAACAGTAGCTCGATTATGGGGACGTAGAAAAACTTTTCACACTTCCCTTAAAACCGTGTTTCCCAAGCTGTAATAGTTTGTTTTTTAATTTCAAATCTAAAATATTAAATGAAAGGGTAAAATACATGAATATACATGTACATGTAAATATACATTATGTGGATAACAAATGCATAACTAACACACCACAAACCAGACGGTAAAGTTTAATCTTTCATATACACTGTACATGTATAAGTTTTGTATCTTGTATACGATTATTGATAAGACATTTTACCATGTCGAGGGGTAAACAACTCTTAAAAATTGTGTCCACCTGATTGCGGACTTCAGAGGTTTTTGTCAGACCTCAAGGCCTTCATCCTGACTTCAATGACAACAGACTACAGTGGGACTTCAAAACCTTCCTGACTTCGCAGAAATCAGGTTTCATGAGACTTCAATGGAACTTCAACATAAGAAATTTCTTGACTTTACAATTCATAGAAGTCAGGAAGTCCTTGATGCCCTTTTAAGCCATGCTGTAAAGTCATTGAAGTCTGTGAAGACAGGCTGCAGGCATTGAAGACTTGCTGAAGGACTTTACAAACTTCATCCAGACTTCAATAACTTCTTCTGCAGGCTTCAGTGACCTCAGTCGGACTTCATTGACTTTAGTCGGTCGTGATTGAATTCAGCCGGATGTCAATGACTTAATTCGGTCGGACTTCATTGACTTCAATGACTTCAGTAGGACGTCAATGACTTTATCCCCTCATGCATTCATCACCATAAAATGTATCCAAACATGTATCCAAACATGTTGGTGATGGTTGGCGCCCCACAGTTTTTTTAAACCCTCATTCAGACACCGTTCAGACCGGACATTTAAAACGAGCTCAGTCGCCGCAACTCGTTAGGATTTTGGCGTACTTTGTCGGGACAGGTGAAACTCGAGACAGTGTTGCCAGTCAATTTTTTAACGTACATGTACATGAGCATTTAAATTTCTTCAACAATTGAGACGATATTTTGTCTGTTAGGCCTACTACTAGTGCATTTAGCTTAGGTCTAATATCGTGATCGCGGCCAGCAGAACTTCGTCATACATGTAGTTGAAGCGGAAGTGCGGAGGTGCCAGCAACTCCATTTCTCAGCTTCTCAGGTGTCTTCAGGCTTCCAGGTGGGTCACCATGTGGTCCAGCCTGGTACTCTCTCACAATAAATTCCACACCTAATCTCGTTGGTAATCAGTTCTGACTTAATGTTATTTTATTTATTTTTTATCGAGACTCCCTGCCTTCCTGGGGGAGGGGGGCATTTATTTACGATGGAATTCAAATGCGGCTTCTGGTTTGGTATCAGCTTTCCACCTCCTTATTTCATTACGGCCGGTTTTACCCCTGCTAATTGGCAATTTGGCGGAGCACCGAATTCGCGAAATCACTCGGGTCGACCTTTGACCTTGCGAATACTTTAAACTCGGGGTTGATGCACGGACGCGCTGTGACACCGCTGAAACTTTTGTGCCTGTCTGCATGAGTCTGGAAAATACTCTGTAATACACTATACACTGGATCGATTGGATCCTTAAATTGTTTCCCATAATGCATCCTGTGGGAATCAAGATGGCGCCCATAAAACGCCTGATTTTATCAAGGCCTGGTCGCAGGTTAGTGTTATTCGAAACATCAGTTTTGCATTGTCGCAGATGAAGTGAAATGGAGGAACTCAGATGAATAAAAATTAAAATGGAATAATTGCAACGAGTGTTTATTGTTCAGTAAGCTTATTTGGAAATTTCTGCATTGTGTCAAAAACTCCCAATTTCAATTTATTTAATGGAAATAAATTTGCCATGGGGAAAGACCCTGTACCATCAATGTCAAATTGTCAAGCTTTCAGAATTTCATCCTGAGCGAACAAATCAGAATAAAAAATTAACTTTAATACCCGTTTCCAGCAGTTACTGTTCCTTTTTATATGCGTATTAATTTCTTTCCGATTTATTGCACCGTAGATAGTTAATTAGCAGTTAATTTAATTAACCATGGGCAACCACGATGAAAAGTTAACCCAGCTGATAGGCAAGACTTGTAATAAAAATGGAGGGTGAGTAATGTCAGATGAAGATACATGTAATGTACTGTATATGATATTTATAGACTTCATAGATGATGATTATCAAACAACAAACTGTGTAACATTTCCAATATCACATCCATTTGGTGACAACGATAATGCCAAATTCAAAGAACGTTTTAGGTTAAATTAAACAACAGTTTTAAAACTACTTGATCATGCAAGTAAGTTGCACATTTCATTGATTTCCAGATTATGTACATGTACAGGCTTACTAACCTTGTACTAAAAATCCCTAGTAAAATGGTGCAACATACTGTATTCCTACCAATACTCGGGTCAGCTTGCATTGTGGTTATACCTCGGGCACACCGACCAAAATTAACTAGTTAATGTGAACAAACTAGTTGATTTTGTGCTGTGTGTTTTATACCGTTTTTTTATGAACTAGTTAATAACTCCGTAATGTTCCCCATGTTCCAGGAACCTCGTAATTCAAATCAACAAGTATAAACCTTTTTACCGCGAATGCGGTCTGTCCGCTATATTTTTCGGTGTGTCCAAGATATTATAGGTTATCCAACCTTTCGTTTAACCTGCACTGGGGCATCAGGGCCTTAATAATGCACTGCTCAATTTTTTTAATGTTACCATTTTTTTGTTTCATTCGTTCACTCCCCATGTAATTCTGAAAATTTAACATTGTCGGTATAGAGGGTCCAGGCTCCTCGTCATTTATTTAAAATGTGCATGTCTTAAAAAAAAACTGTTAAGCTTAAATGTAAATGTTAGACCTTATCGATATCAAGGACTTCTGTCACTCCAGGAAGCCACTCCAGGGTGAGCCTTCAGAAAATATTTTCCAACATACATGTAAATCCAACAAAGCGTCATGTCAGTTTGCGGTAGGCTGCGCCCAGTATTCGTTTATAGTTTGATTAAATTGCCTTCGTATTTTGACAGATTCGTTCGATGTTAGATTGACGTTAGGCGGATTTCAAACGAGGATAAAACGAGTTATTCCGTTCTGGAAAATCATAAGTTTGGAAAAGTTTCCAATGAAACCTCAAGATGTCAATTTGCCTGCATGTTGTGTTATTGATAAGACAACGAAGTCAATTTGCCTTTAATTAAA
The DNA here is from genome assembly GCA_034687865.1 of Kryphioiulus occultus. Classification (NCBI taxonomy): domain Eukaryota; kingdom Metazoa; phylum Arthropoda; class Diplopoda; order Julida; family Julidae; genus Kryphioiulus; species Kryphioiulus occultus. The sequence continues at coordinate 8,997 of JAQGAF010001807.1, forward strand.
CTGGCATACGCTTAGAAATCCCAACGAAATCTTGTAAGCTGGTGAAACAATTCTAACAACAAAATGGCGTCATGAAGGGATGACGTCACCGGCCTATAATTTTGAACTTAGAGAAAATCGGTGTTTTGGCACGTGGCTTTAACATCCCACGTTGCAGATGCTATCTCGCACAAAACTCCATACAAGATTTTGTTTGTTTAAATTCTTGTTCAAGTTTGAAATACAAGTTAGTGCGTATGAAGTGAATCAGAAATACATGTACATGTAGTTTCTCAGTCCTGTTCGAGATTGCCTTTTGTGTTCAAGAATCAAAAGGGTTCACGTTCTCCGAAGAATGCGGCGGAGCCATTGTGTGCCCGAGCTGTGTTTCATGGGCACAACAGCCCTGGAATGAGCTCCTATAGGTTAAATGGCTGGAGGTGCAACTTAAATGTAAGTTGAACTTAGCGAACGGAGGAAAGTTATTCGAGACGCCCTTTTGATCTTCCAGAAATCTGTCCGAGCTTAATCTCCCTAGTGTAATTATCGCATTAGATGACAAATGAGCATAACAGGATGCTTTTAAATATACTAAGTGGTCATTAAGTAGGCCAGTGTCGCCAGCTGAGTTGCCAGTTGGGGACACGGTGAACTTTGCCTCGAGACTTTTGGCTTGTCAACGTGCCACACCTAAAGGTTCATTCCGTCAGGGAATATGAAATATGGTCAGGGAAAGTCAGGAAAATGTTGATATTTGGTCCATTAAATCAGGGGAGGTCAGGTACAAGTTAGGGAAACCATATTCAGGAAATGTAGAACTTCGATTTTTTGACTTTATGGAATGCCCCTCAATAGACAAGTTTTCTGAACAAACTTACTGCTGCATCGATTTCAGTATGGCTAAATATGTAGGCTATGGTCTTAGACATGGTCATGAATAAGAATAACTGAATCACTGTCGTACTGTGTATTTGGCATACTGTAAATATCTGCAAAAATGTTCTTGACATTGCTCGAGGAAGAAATCATGCATCACTTGGAAACAGAGGCAATTAATTGACCAATAAGTTTTGCAGTTGCAAAGAAAAAAAAATATAGTTAATTGTATACAAATAAAGTAAATTTAATTACACGTGACATTTTTATAAGAGAAATTAATCAAATTTGGTCAGGGAAAGTCTGGGAAATTGAGTTGCAAATTTTAGTTTGAACCCTGAGTCCTAGTACATTTGTACTGGATACAGCTATTTTAAAGCTTCGTTTATGTGATTTTGTATACGTTTAATCTGAAGACCAACACCTACTGTATTTGCTTAGTTAAATAGTCCTCCGTTGATTTATGAAAAAAATGACAAAAATTCCAAAGGTGATTCGCAGGTGAGGCAAATAGAACCATGGCTTGACCTTTCGCATTTTTGTCATCTTTATTATTATTTTTTTAATAAATCAGCAGAGGACTTTATTTAACTAAAAAAAGAACGAGCGCTAGCTGGTAAACGACTAAATATTCATGTAGAAAAAATAACATGTAGCTCTTATTAGAAAGTTTTCAAAAAGAAAATGTCAAAATACATGTATAGACTCCTCTCGCCAAAATAAAACTCGGATGTCAGATCCGTCTAGCCCTTATCCCTTATCAGATTGGTAATTTATCGATCCAATTTGCTTTGTACACATTTTAAGGTGAGGCAAAGTACACAGAGATGATTTCAAGAGCATGTTTTATGGACGACCCCTAATTGTTCGCGGGCAATACGCTTCTTGAATGATGCATCAGGCCATCAGCTGGGTCTAATTGCAAGCAATGACCCTTGATGCATCCCAACTTGAAGGGTAATTGCGGCCAATAGATATCATAAGCGGTTGTCAGTAAATTCTGCTTTGATCAGACGCTTGACAGGATAATATTGAACCACGCTTTTGCATCTTTGGGATGGAACATAGTTCCATTTCATCCCATTACTCATTCGACCGTTTTTATAATCGTTGGGATGATCGATGTTATCATTTTTTGAAAATAAAAATTAATAAAGAATAAAATAATGCATGAACCTTGGTTTTTCCAAGAATTTCTTAAAATTACCTAATATCCATTATTAGAGATCCTCTTTATTTTTCCCCTCTTTATTAAATGTCCTAAAACTATTTTTAGGACCCATTGTTTCTGGCAGCAGTCTTCAGAAAGTTTCGCCTATATGATGTTTCCTTAACTAATACAAGGTGACGCCGTCTGGAAAACCTGGACAAGTCAGGGAAAGTGAGGTGACCTGGAGAAGTCAGTTGACAGTAGGGAAATTAATGATCTGTAGAAGTCAGGAAAATTCAAATAATGTCTGAAATTTTGTTGTGACAAAAAGATTTTGTTGGTAAAAATGAACTAAGTCTCTCAGAAAAGCTGCATTTGTAATCTACTTTTTCTCAACATCTCGACTATGTCGTTTCCATCATCCGCCAAAATGTATTATTGGCGATACAGATTTTTGAAATTAAAAATTGTCATCAAAATACAGGTTATACAGGTTATTTCTGGTATTTTTAAAATTTCGTATGCGGTGTTCCTACATGATAAATCGTACAGTGTCATACAGAAATCATCAAATTTCTGTTTTAAATTATACTCATGGATTTTTCGTATGGACCTGAGTTTTCAAAAAAAGATGCCAACAGCGTGTCCGTCTTTATTAATAATTATTAATATTTCAAAAGAAAAAAAAGTCCACAAAAAATCCGTGTTTGAGAGCAGGTGGTTTGTCACTAGTGTTCCCAACGTTATTTATATTTCTGAAAAACCATTTGGGCTAAATACATGTACACAAAAGAAATCCATTACTTGGAGTTTTTTAAAAAAAATTCCCCAATGAAATTCATTTAATTATTACAAGACGCCGCTTAATGTGATCACATTGTGCCCAGGCTATTTTGATAACAATAGCAGAATGATTATAACAGCCGAATGACAAGAAAAGGCGATTGTTATTCACACAAAGGTATGGAGTTGTACTTGTACAGAGGTATGGGGTATACTCGATACTCGTATGGAATTGTATTTGAACAGAGGTATGGGGTATACTCGATACTCATATGGAATTGTATTTGAATAGTGGTATGAATTATACTCCATACCTCTTTACAAGTATACAACGCCATACCTTTGTGGAATAGGGTCTTGAATTGTTATGTAAATATACATACAGCGGACCCCGGTTAATGTGATCGCGGATAATGTTATCATTCGTTTATTGTTATCGAAATCACCTAGTCCCGAACGCTCGTTATACAAATACACTGACAAATACATAGTATAAATCATCGGTTATTGTAATAAATAATTCGCTTATTGTTATCATTTTCCCTCATGGTGATTCGTAAAACACTTGGAATGTGAAGTTTTGGAAGAAAATGTATAAAGTGATGTCCCATCTGCCATGATTATCGAAAATTGCGAGGAACATTCTTCCACATTTTCGATATTCATTGACGAAAATATTCCAATCAGAGCCACAATGACTAAACTTGACACTTGTCAGCCTATCTGTGAGTCAAATAGAGCTGATCGATGAAAATGATTTTGATGGCGAATATGAAACGCGCGTCTTAGTTGAGAAACCACCTAAAAGTGTTGCGGTGATAGAAGCATGCACTAATAAGTTTGACTAAATGTGCAGCATAAATCAATTGATTTTCAATCTATGAATATGAGAATTTCATTAACTAACTTGTGCAGAAAAATTGTATGCAAACTAATATGTGTTTTTTTTAGTTGTAAATAACTATGTAAAGTTAAATTATCTGATGTATACTGTATTTACATACACCGTAGGAATTCCAATTAAATAGTGATCGCATTTTCTTGTCATTCGGCTATTGTTATCAAAAATATTATCAAATGTTATCAAAATAGCCTGGGCCCAATGTGATCACATTAAGCGGAGTCCGCTGCACCATAATTTAACTTTACAAAGCTATTTACAGCTAATATTGGTCTTATATTGGTTTGCTTACAATATTTTTAACGAAATTCTCATAGTCATAATGTCATAAAATACACCTAAAATCCATTTAGTCTGCTGATTTTTGCTAAAAAAAATTGCTTGCGGCGCGGCGTTTCTAAATAATAAAAGCGGTTGTTGGCTGCTTATCAAGTTTGTATATGGATCAAGTTTTTAATAAAAAAAAATACCTACAGCGTTTTCATCGCTATGATTTTTTTAATTTCGAAAAAAGTTTGCATCGTTATTAATATTAATGGACAAAAAAATTCATTACGGATGGCCCCTAACCATTCGACCTGTCTATACTGGCTGTATCATAAATACAGCAGGCAAACGAATTGATGAATCCATAGATTTTAGGTGCTAGGATATACGCAAGCCTGATGTAAAATACACTTGTATGTTTAATCTGTAAAAAATGTTTGTTTTAAATTATATGGAAAACATGGAAAGGTCACCCTGTAAGGCCCTTGGGCTGCGTTGACCCGCCTATTTATTGCAGTTATAACCTGTAAATGTATGCATAAGTATTACCACCCAATGTTCGGACCACACGCACGTAGTATTTCCTAGCGTAGGAGGTGGGGCTCACCCACTCACCCAGCGGTCATCGTGCGCCATACCGGACTTAGGAACTGTATTAAAATGCGGTCTTTGTGTCCACCCTTCCCACACTTTGCCTATCGCTGATTCACTTCATTTGCAAGTTCTCTGCACAGCGTGACCCATGAAGTCGAGCGTTAGGGCATTTGCATAACTGATTAACCACTTCAAAGCTCCGCCAACGACCCCTGTCGCAGAGAAGGCGAAACATTACCCTACTGCATGGCAGGTGGGTAATATTTACACCCTCTCGAATGTTGTCAAATGCCCCAAAATCAGCGCTGATCTTAGGCCTGTTGGAGTTGGACCCATTTGAGCAAGTTAAAGTTTGTTATAGGGCATAAGCGATGTACGTCATAAAGTCGACTTTTAAAATTGTACACCCTCCCTCCGCAAGAGTTGGCTATACATGTATATCCCACACGGAAAGGAAAACACTAACATGTACATGTATGAAATGGATTGTGAAATGCATTACGAATTGCAAAATACATGTACATGTACATTATATTGCAAATGCATTGGTCGGTTTTATCGCAACACGAAATACCGTACATTTGGTAATGTAAAAAAATGCATTTTACAAAGCATTATAAAATATACACCGACTTGTGCTTTTCACAATGCATTATAAAATATACCGGCTTTTGCATTTCACTATGTATTTGAAACTACACATACTTACAAAAAAATTGTGAATTTTAAACTTTTATTTCATTGCCAGTTTTAATTTACTTATCTAATATTTAATGTTTTTTAAATTCAGAATTGGGATTTTTTGAACCTTGAAATTATTAAATATGGCGAGGCTTTTGACATTTTACAATGCATGGAATATAAATTGTAAAATGCATTCTTCATTGCTAACCGAATACTTTTCACTATGCATTACACAACACAAGCTTACATGTATTCTTCAATGCACAGTGCTTAAAATAGTCCGAATGCATTTTCAATGTTTGTGAATATAGTTTGAAACTAAATTTGTCTCAATGTACAGACTTACATGTACATGTATGTTGAAATGTATTTTCCAATGCATGTCGTATAATGCATTTCTATATACATTACCATTACATGTGGAATACAGTGTATAACCAAGGAAGATGTTGAAGTTGCCCTTCCTGCTCTTCAAACATGTATCTAACAGCAACGTTTTCTATTGCAAAGTCTGTTAATATAGCGTTAGGGTGGTGAAATGGTCCTACTTAATTTCAAAAAGTGATTTAAAATGTTAGTTATACTGCTTGTACATGTACAGTGTATTTCCATTTTCAACACCCTCGGCTATTAGTCTACTGAAATTGTGCAATGTGTGAAGGACACGTTATTAAACCTACAATTATCGGTAGTGAGCAAAATTACTGAGCCCCATACCCCCTTCTTCTCCATGATCGTCTGGTTTTTGCCAACTCCTATCTCTATCCAAGTCTGGGCGTCGGTTTAAATGGCTCTTTGAGAAAATCGAATGAAATCCATTATTCCAGGCCAAGCATTTGGGCGCAGTACAGTATATGCCCTGCTCCAGCATAGACACTATATCGGTATATAAGAAAGTTGGCTAATCCTAACGGCTCGCAAGCTGGCAGTGGTTGCCTGGCGTTTAGGGGCAGCTAAAATCACTTATGATTCTTGCTGGTTCCTACAATTGCTGCCATTACATATTGCATTTTTTTTGAAAATTTGGGTACGCCATGTCACGTTTTTTCTCATTTGAGGGGGCAGTACACAGTCGATGCACACCGTTGGTCGCGTGCTCGGGAATGCATGTGGGATTAACAAGAGAGGCATTCAGAACTCTGTAAATGCCAGCAGGTGGGCAAAGGACGATTTGAATTATAGAATTACAGATTTGGAAAACTGCTTCAGAAAGTTTGTTTTCGCTAGGGTATTTTCAGCTGAATTGAATTTCTGACGTGCAAATACGGGAAGTAATTTGTGGTTTACGAATGCCAATTAGCCAGAAAATTAGGCTAAGGAAATTGAAGTTTTCATGTTTATGGCTAGTATTTTTTGGCACGGTAATTACCGAATTTGAAGAACGTGAGAAAAGGTTGGCTTTTTATGTGATGGATGTGGTCAGGTGCATGTAGGTGCAGGCAGGATTTTGAGCTAAAAACGTAATTTTAGGCAAGGCCAATTATTTATCTTCACGATTTAATGATAAAGCTAATTTTTGTTCTGGGTAATTAACACAATCAGTGGCAAATCTGGGGTGGGAAGAAGAGGTGGAGAGGCATGCAGCCACACATTTTCAAAACAGCTTCTTGAAATTAAAAGAATGGGCTTGGTGGACGTATGGGGGTGCAGACATTTTTAGGCCAAAATTTGCATTTCAATCGCATTTTGAAGTCGACAAACTTCTGCTTCCAGTGACGGAAATGCTCAGTCTTGAAATTGCCAAAACGGGGTGTCCAAAAATTAAACAAATATTTCAGAAATACTATCATGATTTTAGGCCAAAATTCGCATTTTAATCGATTTTTGGCAAGGCCAACCTTCTGCCTCCAAAGGCAGACATGCTCAGGCTTGATTGAAATTACCAAAACGGGGTGTCCAAAAATGAAGGAAATGTTTCCAAATACTGTCACCAATCGTATGCTAAAATTAGTATTTCAATCGCTTTTTGGCTTTGCCAGCCTCTTTCCCCCAATGGTGAAAAGAGTTGGCTCCTCTGTCGAAAAATGGAGCAAATATGTTCCGAAATAATATCACGAATTTTCTGCTAAAATTTGCATTTCATTCGCTTTTGGCTCAATCAGCCTCCTGCCCCCAATGGCGGAAATGCTCGGTCTTAAAATTGCCAAAACACGGTGTCCTAAAATGAAGCAAATATGTTCCGAAACGCTCTCGTGATTTTTATGCCAAAATTTTCATTTCAATTACTTTGTGGCATAGCCAGCCTCCTACTCCTAGTGACGGAAAAGCTCAGTCTTAAAATTGCCAAAACGGGGTGTCCAAAAATTAAGCAAATATGTTCCCCAATAATATCACGATTTTTATGCTAAAATCTGCATTTTATTCGCTTTTGGTATTGCTAGCCTCCTAGCTACCCCCAATGGCTGAAATGCTCAGTCTTGAAATTACCAAAAAGGGTGCCCAAAAATGAAGCAAATATGTTCCGAAATAATATCACAATTTTTATGCTGAAATCTGCCACCAGGGGCGCCACATGTAAATCCAGCCTAGAGGCCCTGTAATCCAGCCCAATTTCCCAACTGAGAAACTGAGGAAAAACACAAGTGACACGTGACCGATGACCACACGGTGGGCACCCCCAGCTCTCGTCACAGGCGGTCGGTGAGAAATTGTATGGGTGAGGTTTAAGCTCGAGAGATAAGACCCCAAAGGAGCTTGGGGAGGGGGTGGACAGGGCGAATTGATAACGGAGGTGGGGATCCCAAGACCGCTGCACTGACCGTGAACCTTGCGGTAATCTCTGGGAAATCCCTGGCGGTACACTATGCAAATTTGACTTTTGGAGGTAGAGATCCTAAGGGGTGCAGAACGGATATGACATTTTCTGGTAGGCTTAGTGCGCTGAATGACTAAGAGGAACACGACAGACACGTCCTTGACTTGAACCTTCTGCAAAAGTGCTTAACGTTATTCTGTTGAAGTTCATGTTACGCACTTTTGGAAAAAATAATAATGGAAGCTATAGGTCGAGAAGAAATTGTTTGAGAAACTTGCCCACAAATACATGTAATTAAAGGTGAAGGCCAACACAGATGATGCCCACCATGCCACCATGGCATCATCTGACCATATGTTCAGATTTTTTTATTATAATCATTAAATGTACTTAGCACCATGCCCTGTATAGAATGAGCTTTCGCCAGCATTTAACATGTTTTTTTTTAATTCATGAATCCCGGCGTTACCTGCATTTGTAAAAAAGTTGGATATAAGACGTCACAAAAAACTACGTTTTCTCAGGATTTTACGAATCGGGACTAGGCAGCAGCATTGAATGCATTTTTCTACAGTGTGTTTGCAATTACCAATACACACGTGTGCAGTGAACCACGTTAAGTCATAAAAGTTTACTAGAATCACATGTTACGCGAAACGAAACTGTACTAAATTTCAGCACTCTAGGGTCTAGCGAAGTCGGTTAAAAAAGCAATCAAATCAGGGCCAAATTTTAAACTTTCACAACGTTGTGTTTTCCTCGTGTTGCGTTTTTTAATTGGCTAGTGACGCCCATCACTGCAAAATCCAAAAGCAGTGGGCGTGACTAATTTTGAAATAGCCGATTAAAAAATGCAATCTGAGAAAAATACAACATTGTGAAAGTCCTGAATTTGCCCCCAGTTGTAAAAATCATAAATCAAGAATTTTCGAACGAATTCACCCTCGCATTCGATTTTGGATTTTTGCTTTAATTTAATTTTTTTTTATAAATAATCTGCGGAATGAATAAATTTGAAAAACAAGTTAAGCACTTGTGAAAGGCACGTGCCATACATGTTAATGCAAATATTTAGCGGTTATAATAAATTCGAAGCAAAAATATGCTTGGCAATTATTCAAGTGCAATTTTTGCATGGTGGACATACTGTAGATAGACCTACTGATCATGCTGTAGGTGTTGGATATTTCTTGGAAATTTTAATTTAAAGACCTACAGTTCATGTTACATGAGATTTCGACTAAATTGAACTGTTGGGACTGGGAGGGTACTGACGAGGGGCGTGGATGGGTGACGAGGATGAGCACCATGCAAGTATTTCCACTCTGTTAAGCTGTTGCACGGGGTAATTGCTGGACCTTACACGGTGGGGTCATGGCAGGCGTAAGGGTGGAATAAATTGAAAAAATCTCATCGTTTTGTGGGTTGGTCCCTGGGGTGATGAAATGCTTTACCTGCGTGATTTCATTGATCTCCCAAGACAGAGGTCACCGGGATAAATTGCAGGATTCCTCCAGATGACTCACGATCTGATATCACGAGCAAGGCGTGCTCGTAAACGTGTGGGTGTCTGGGGGTCGGAATCGAGGGTGGGCACGTCTGGGTTGGTCCCAGCAAACAATTAGCGGCAGTGTAAACTTTATGGCAGGAAAATTGTCTGAGGAATGCCCCGTGGTTGTGCAGTGTACCTGGACGTCTTATCAGTCTGGAAGGGTTACCACAACCGCCCTTTGATTTATACCCAGTTTGGAATTGAGATATGAAGCAGACAGATATGCCACTCCCCACGTGTTACCAACTATTTACTGCTGGGAAAATTTGTTCCTCTTATCTGTGGACAGTTTGAAACGTGGGCTGCACTTGAGGTCAGCTCTTAACACATTGCACTAATTGAAAATTAAACTTCTTAATAAAGCCTGCATTCCCCGACCTGGAATTGTCAGGGAAGTTGGAAAGAAATGGAATAGTCAGGGAATAGTGATTTATTTTTAAAATGTCAGTGAATTCAACTTACCAATATTACTATTGCTTTCGTACAATGTATACATGTAGTTGATAATTAGCAAAGTGGTAACAAGTCCTGAAAGTCCCAAAAAAATACTGTAAAAATGAAATATCCTTAATGTACTTTGCCAGGTACTTTCATGATGTAATCACTGGTGAAGTTGAAAAGCCATGGAATAGTCAGGAAAATGTTTTGAAAATGGAAGGGAATATTCAACATAATATTATTATTGCTTTCACATAACTGGTTGTTAGCAGGTTGACAAATAAGTCCTAAAAGTCCTAAAAGTACTGCAAAAGATAAAAGTCCTTAATATACTAACAAGTCCTAGATATTCCTAAAATTTCCAAATGGTGCCCAATTAAGAGTAAAGAAAAAATGGAAAACAATTGTTCAATGTTGCAAAAAATGTACACAAATAATTTTGTTCTTTTATTACTGTATCATATCATATTCACATTTTTTAAACAAAGATATCGAAATAATGCTATATTTTACTCTAAAATGTCCTACTTAAAAACTTGGAATTTGTTTGCCACCACACTCTATTAGATAACACAAGTTAGTCGCACCTATGGAAATGGGAAATTTCTTCAACACTGCACCTTAAGGTGCAAGTCTTGCTTAAGTAATCAATGCTGAAATTGACAATTCATAATGAAAACATTTGTTAAATATAATAAGCACTAAATACAGAATTCCTTTCAGTGCAATTTTTAGTGAATAGGTTAATGGACAGGGAAATTTGTTTTAAGGAAATTTAGAACCTAGCAAACGACAGAAATCTTTCCTATACCTCCAGAGTACAATTGTGAGCACTGAGCTTAAAAATAAAGAAGTTATTAACAGCAAAAATAGAAAGCATAAATTATTATAGGTTAGTTTTTTCAAATTCAGATAAATGTTTCTCAGAATTTGTAATTCTTGAGTCATTACCCATTGGTCCGCTAGGTGGAATGGCATGTCCTTTCGAATGCAGCCAATTTCATGATCATTCTTGGAAGTCCTTGACAACGTTCATCAAAATCTGGAAAACTCTATAACCACCATACTAAAATTTATACCCATTTTTCCTTTTGTAAGCTAAGCTCAGGACTCGCCATTCAAAACTTTTGACATGGGAGGGGTAGGGAAGGGTCCTGGGCAATTTATTATGGTATATTCACTCTCTAAATGTGCGCAAATAATGTCCATGTACATATATATTTTCGTTTTTTGTGCCTAACCTGACCTAACCTGCCCCAACCGCAGGCAATCGCTGCCAGCCAACGAGCCGTTAGGAGAAGCCCACTTTTTCCTAGTGTCTATGCTGGAGCAGGGCAACAAAGTGACAATTGTGACCACAGAACAACCTGCTCTAATGTTTGAAAAGTCCCGCTTTCCCAAAATAGCTCCCCTCCCCCAAATTGCCAGTGTTTACCCTGTCGTCCCCTCGAGACTCATAAACTGGTAATCACGCTCAGGTTTACTGTCGTCGATCATCCGCGAATTAAGCGATAAAGTCAGAGGTTAAGCGGCGGTGGGACGGCGGCGACACCCCACAGATTATCGTAAAAGACCGAAATGGGTTTTGGAACGATGTTATTACGATAAGGAAAGCACGTGCAACAGGTTCTCAGCCATTGTGTGCAAAAGATGCTAATTCCTGCGACCTCGTTTCTGGAGAAAAATTAACATGGGGACGGCATACCCAGGCTGAGGGGTGCAGACCATAAGAGTTCGTATTTCAATAAACTTAATTGCAGGACACGTCCCAGGATGATGACTCGGGGATTCTCGAATGTCATTAAAACGTGTTTCTAGTATTTGCTCTGTATTTTATGCCCTGCCCGCTCTGCAGTTGATGATAGATTACCAGGTTTTTAGGAAATATTACTTGGAAAAGAACACGAATTTTGGGAAAGAAAGAATGTCTTAGTAAAATAACGAAAGAGTGATTGCTGGCAAACACTGGGTTCCCACAGAACATGGGAGTCATGGAAAACTTCAGGGACAGTCAGGGGATTTGTAACTGACTGGGAAACCTGAGAAAATCAGCTGAATTTTGACCATTTTTCAATAAGTCAGGGGATTTCCTAGGTTGCAGATAGGTTCCTTCTTTTTGGCTTCATTATGGCAATATCGAATTTGCCAAATTGAAAATCCAAATTAGAAAAGTGCATTAATACTTCGATGTTTCATTAATTCCTGTATTATTTAAATTCAATAGTTATCGTCATAGTCAATGGTCATATTGATTAGACATTTTTTATATTAAAGGTCATGTGCTTTTACTTTCTATTGGTTAATGGAAAAATTCTAAAGGTCAGGGGAAAATGTTTTTTAGCCTAGGATACCTGGGAAAGTCAGGGGATTTTGTTACTAAAGCTGTGGCAACCCTGCAACAAAATGTTTTCTTAGAAAATTAGGTTGAAATCTTTCCCGTGATCTAAATCCGGCCCTGTCTGAATGTGTATTTCTATGTAGGATTTGTTATCAAGTCAGGGAAATTTACTAGGGTTGGTCAGGGAAAGCCAGGGAAATGAGCTGGTAAGTGTTACAGAAAGAAAATCGAAATAATCGTAATTTGTACCAAGATCTAAACAATAATGAATTTTGATCTCCAAGGCACACTTTAAAAAACGCGAATGGATTTTGACTCCAAATTTGTATTAAAAATAGTGACTCATCATTTGGCTGACTCTTCTTTCATCATTCCTTATCATCTGGATGTAAGGTGATGATTCAATCCTTTCTGAAACTGCCATAAGGCAGTTTGTATGGAGAGTTTTATCAGGAACGTTTTGGAGTAATTGCCCTTCATAATCAATTATATGTGTTAATTTTTAGCTCATGCAACTACAGATTTCTGAAAATTTGCTATTGCTACGTCAGTTAGTTCCAGTAAGTTCCTTGAATGTCCGAGTCTCAAGATCGATTCCAAGTTTCGTTATCGTGACCTTCACACATTTTACATGTAGTTTTGATAATCTAATACGAGTATATAATATTTATTTCAGTTATCGACCCGAAGTTCATGCTGAACTTGCGTGTATGGGAAAATATCAAATGAAATGCATTCACATTTCTATAAACATGTTCAAATTCAAATACATATAAGAAGGGCCTAACTAAACTACATGTTCATGTAAGTTATCGACACCTACTGCACATGTATAAGTCCATTCAATCGTATGGTTTTATTTTAAGTATCTCTCAAGTTTTCTATAGCATACATGTATTAATTGTCAAGAAGGCCTCATGTACAGTAAATGTACATTATCTGATTATAAAAATGTTGGTCCTATGGAACTTCTTAACTTCTTTCCATAATCGTTTCCTACAAATGGGATGTACAGTGTATGGTTTACCTAAGAAAGTTTACTTTGTTTTTAGAACGCATATTTTTTATATGGGGTAAAATGTCCAAGAATGCATACGGATGCATTCTTGGACACTACTGATGCAATTTCTGCATGAAAATATCGTTACGTCTTATCTCAAAACAGCAAAACAGTGCATCTCATTTAGGGGTCAATTAAAGGCAAGAAACACAGATTCGCATTGTTGTTCAGCTGCAGGTGTCCATCAGTTAACAATAGTTAATTTGATTGGACGTCTCTCAGATCCTTGATTGCGATCAGTTTTTGTTCTGGTCTGTCTTCCAGCTACATGTAAATGTATATCGTGCAATCAGTATGTCCATGCACGTTTATTGTTGTCCTTCTTGCATGAGAGGGCATGATTTCATTTTTTTCTCAATTTAAATTTTCTAAAACACCTAATGATGGAAAGTGGATGTCAAAAATGATGCTTGGCCAGTTTGCCAGCATAACGAATACATCTTTTTGGACACTTCATACGTTTGGCTCAACACCTGTCCTTACAAATTTGGGAATCCCATCAAGGGTTCAGGTTATTCTCGTTGTGACACTCATTGAAACTGATGATTTCGGACATTCCTTTTTCCCATCTGCAGCAGCTGCCTCTGAAATGCCTAAATTCCTCGGCTTGATGAATAATGTCAGAATTTGTCGAAGGGATTTTCACCCTTGTCCCAGCATTCCTGGTCGATGGCATTCCGGAGAACTACTGTTGACCTCAGGTGATACAAGTTTATGGCACGATAACATTTAATGAATTTTTGAACATCACGCCAACGATGGTACCTGGGACAGACCCTCATAAACTGTCATGAGGCCATGATGAAATGGCATTGAAACTAGCTTAACCGAAGTTTATCGCGAAAGGGTATATTCGTGAAAAACATAAACGTGCTGCAGCTACAGACATTATCGTCTCCTTGTCAGCGTGACATTTTGCTTTTTGTCCCGTTCTCTGGACTGGCTTCGATGGCCTTGGGCAGTAATACCAATTTGGAAGAAAATAATATCATGCAAATGCAGGTTGCATAAACTCCGATTTCGTTTGGCGCCATGGCCCACAGGCCGCGACCCCAAATACATGTATTGGAGTGTCAGGTGACCTAGGTTTTAGCATGTGCCAGTCTTGCCTCGTAAATGGTTGCCAGATTTGAAAAACTAAAATTTGTTTCGTGATGTTTCAGCAACATGACGTCAAGGATTCAAGGCCAGAAATCGTTGTGCATGTACATTTACTGTGAAATTATTAGCAGTACGAACCCCCTCCTGACCAAAAAATGTCGAATTGAGCAACAATTTAATGAAAATGATGGATTTTAGCTCATTTAAAAAAAATATAATGTATATAGTGCTTAAAGGATTGCCATAGGCCACAATTTTTATGGAAGTGTTATCAGAAATGATGAATTTACCTATACTGTAGAGTATTTTATTTAAAAAATAGTAATAATAAATACATGTATAGTAATAGCAAATCATTTTTCAGTAATAATTAATACCAATTTTAATTGGGATAAAATCCAGCATTTGTTATCCATGTTTTTCAAAATAGAAAATTTGCCTATGGGGTTTATTTGTATTTGTTTTTGTGTGCAAAATCTGGATCACAAATGATGGATTGTATCGCAATCAAAAGTGGTATTTAATGTATATTACTTAAAATATAATGAACCAACTACAGTGTAAATGAAATAAAACTTAAAGGAGTTCTACCTTTTTCCAAAATTTCCTTCATGTACATGGAACTAACGGTTTTTCATAAATGAGTGTAGAACTTAATGATCACCCTGTAGACCAAAAGTCATCCCTACACAAATTTTTCAGAACCTTCTTTCAACAAAACTTAAGACACTTTAACACAAAGGAAAAAGTGAACCAGCTATGACTTTTGATGTACAGGATGATCATGAAGTTCTATGAAATTACAAAAAAAATAATTAGTGAAAAACTGTTACAAGGAACCACTTCTGAAAAAGGTACATGTAGAACTCCCAAGTTTATTGTTTTACTTTAATGTCCGTTATAAATTTCTCAATTGTGACTTTCACAAAAAGGTTTACAAACTGTATCGTGTATACTATTGACGTCACAATATGGCGACTATAGCTCTATTGCTCCCTGCACCAAGCACATGTATCATTTCTAATACGCATAGCTAAGAATGCTTTCACACACCTGATCCTTCCAAAGTGATTTTATCATGCCAGAAACCAATTCCTAGCTTTAATGATCCTCGTAAAAATGTAATTTCGGGATCATGTGATAAAATCTGGGCTTTTTCACCACAGCTTATAAGGATCGCGCATTTTCAGATTAGAAGAATGGGCTGTCATGTTCCTTGTCATGACTGACTTGGACAACAGGTTTTTGAAAACTTGTTCCAACATATTTTTCAGAAGTTAATTGTTCCTAGAGATTTTAGACAAACGTTCCAAAATTAATTCACATTTTTGGAAAAGTGGTTCCAAAACTGATTTTTAAAATGGAAAACCAATTCTAGCTTGGGGGGCGTGTATTATTTCGACTGCTATTAGGAATTCCGAACACATTGTTCGCACCTTGTCTCAACTCCGTTTTACAAGTACATTGTTTACTAATGATCCAAAACAGACATGCACGCACCCCTCGGCGGGGGCACCTGGGTGGGGTCACCGCCGGGGCACCGCTGGGTGGGACCCACATGACCCCACGTGACATGATTTGGAATATCTGTCCAGTTTCAGGAATTTTGTATGCGTACATCATTCAATCATACGACTGGGCTAAACGAGTACCAGTTGCCCATGGGTCTCACACGGCATTCCTCATGACTTCATTAAGTTCTTTTCAATTTAAAAGAAAGGAATTACATGTGTACGTAGTGTTTACCGACTTTATTTTATCATAAATAGTTGGCGGAATTTCAAAATTTAAAAAAACAAGTTTAGCATTGGCGAAAGGCTCATTCTGTAAATGGTGCAAGTTTTTAAAGAAAATAATATGTTCAGAAAAATTGAACAAGGCTGGCAATATGTGTATTGTTTTATTAAAATAAATATTAAGCAAATGGGGATATAGGGAAAATTGTTTTTTTGAAACAACACTTATAATGTTAGAAAGCTGAATATACAAATATATATTAGGGTTCCCATTGACTTGGAACAGTCATGCAGGGAAGTTAAAACAATCTGGAAAAGTCAGAAATTTCAAATTTTCACGCAAAAGTCAGGGCAATTTCAAATTTGTATGCCAAAGTCAGGAAAATTTCAAATTTTCATGCAAAAGTCAGGGAAAGTTGAAATTTTCCTGCAAAAGTCTGGGAAAATTTAAATTTTCCAATTTTCTAAAATCTCTTGGAACAATTAACTTCTGAAAAATATGTTGGAACAAGTTTTCAAAAACCTGTTGTCCAAGTCGATCATGACAAGGAACATGACACCCCATTCTTCTAATCTGAAAATGTGCGATCCTCATAAGCTGTGGTGAAAAAGCCCATATTTTATCACATGAACCTCGTAAAAATGTAATTTCGGGATCATTAAAGCTAGGGAATTGGTTTCTGGCATGATAAAATCACTTTGGAAGGATTAGGTGTGTGAAAGCATATTCTCATGCAAAGGTCAGGGAAATTTGTATCAGCAGTTACGATTTTCAGTTTTTGAAGTGATAAATTAAATTATCAGTAATTGGTATATTTTTTTTCAATTTTTGTAATAGACATGAAACTTGATGAAGCCAGGGAAATTTTTCCAAAAATGTGGAAAAGTCAGGGAAGTTGAAAATATTATTTGAGTCTGAACCCTGTACATTTCATATGTATGGTGCAAAACTTGTTACTGTTAATTTCAACGGGGGGGAAGGACTATTGATAGATTTATTTCTAGGGGCCACGACCTGCAAAAGGTTGGGGAAACACTGAGTAACAGGATTCTTTGCTTTTCAACCGAGCGTGCATGGTCAAGACACTAGATTCGGGTTACAAAAAAACCCAAATTTTAGTGAGGAGTTCTTAATTGGTCAGGCGTATTTGGTCTCTTGTATTATGATGGATTAGCCAGGTGGACGTGGGCCCACATGCATGACAGGTGCCCCGCGGGACTTAGCACGACCCTTCACAAATGATATCGCCACAGTGTTCGAGGATAGTTGACCAAAAATATGTTCGTTGGGGAAAGTCATTTTTTTAGGAAAACAACTTTTGAAACGAAATGTGGTCAGTTGATCTGATCACGACATGAAGCCTGCCATACCGTTGTTGCACTCACCAAACACCAAAATGTGATGTCGTTTTCAGGGCATTTTGGATTATGTCATCGAGTCAAATGCTTTTTAAAATATTTGTCAAAACATGGTTTTTTGGCCATGGTAGCCATTTTTCGAGTCATGAATTAGTAGAAATTTATGCTACTACCAAGAGGTTATGAACACCTGACTGCTCAGATTTCAACAACTACATGTAGTGTAACTTAAGTGAGACTTCACGGACTTCAATGACTGTCATGGGGCCTTTAATGACAAGTACCATGGAATTTCAAGGATTTCAATTGGACTGTTTCGACTTATAAGTCATGGACTTTGACTTTACAGAAGTTAAGCTTATTAAGCCGTTGAAGTCCCACTGAAATTCCGTGAAGTTGTATACGTCCATGAAATGCACTGAAGACGATGCAATTCTATTGAAGTCTTTGAAGTCCCATAAAGACCTTGAGTTCTCATGAAGTCCTGCTGCATGGAGTCGTTGAAGACCCATGGAAGTCATTCAAGTCCTACGGCAGTCATTGACGCCTCATGTAAGACTTTAGTAGTCACTGAATTCTGTGAAGTCAGGCTGAAGTCTCTGAGGTCTGGCAAAATCTTTGAAGTCTGCGGTCTGTGAACTAGGCTGCTCTCGCCCAGATTCACGTCGCTCACCATGACTTCGATTCTTCGCGACTTCTTCAATGACTTCAGTGGGATTTCAATGGTTCTTCAATGGTTGTTCAGTGACTTCAGTGGGATTTCATTGGTTCTTCAATGCCTTCAGTGGGATTTTAAT
>JAQGAF010001808.1:0-27347 GCA_034687865.1 Kryphioiulus occultus
TGATAGATTACACCCCCCTACCACATGGTATTCATTTACTGATTGTAGGGTACTGAGTTGAATTGAATTGAATTGAAGGAGACATAGCCAACTCAGTCCTCCTCAGCGAGCCTCAGTCAAAGAACTACATGTACAGTACATGTAAGTTGGACAACACCATGTTTTCTTTGTGTCAAGGGCTACAGGAGCTTCCCTATTATCTGATCGCCACCTGACCTAACTATACTGTATACTTACGCAGTTATTAATGGTACATGTATGATGTATTGTTATGACGATAATAAAAACTACGAAACCTAGCCCAAGGCTTGTTAGACAATATGCCTCGGCATCAACTGCGCAGTTTGTCAACTTTCACTAACACGATTGTAGCAGCAGGGTTACAGAAAACCTTATCATCAGACAAAAGTGCAGCGAATCGTCCGAAATATCGTATTAGCATGGACTATACTTGATTGTTCCCTGTTCGTTTTTTAATTTAAAAAGTAATGAAAGTTGATAAAATGTTTCGTATTGCAGTTACTATCCTAACAACTTACCACATGCAAACGGCTGAAAAATCGTGTTTGAACTACGTGTATTTCGAACAAGATGACCGAAGCACTGAATCCTCCGCGCAATGAAACCGAAGGGCACATCGCTCACCTACGCTAAAGAAGTAGTTCGCGATGAAATTTAAATTTCAGTGTTTGGTGTGGATTGACTCACTTATACACTTATACTTATACACATGTATATCCCATTCTTAGTTTAGAAAAACCTAAAGTTCTTTTGCCTTTTCAGTTATTTCTTTTACACAATTCAAAAGGAAAGAAACAGCAAAAGACAAAAGTGTTATAAATACATGTACATGTACTTAAAAATAAAAAAAAAATTAAAAAAAAACACTGGAGAAATAAAAATAAATAAAAGCATAATTTCAAACCAAAAGTAAAATTTATCATGAATTAATACTTTTATAAAGCTGCCTTATTAAAATCTCATATTTAGCTCCGCCTTTATTATGAATTTCCTTACGTTGAAGTCCACATATTTGATCCAAGGAATTGTATTTCATTGTAATTTTAAAAAACAATTTAAGCACATCAACAGCAAATGAAGAGCAGCTAAGTTATATTAAAAGTTGAATCCCTTGATTGTATAGAACCTTCCTAATAATAAAATCTTAGTGCAGTTACAGAATTGGAGGCTTTGAAGTTTCCCTTCCTACTTGAGGCCTCACATGAGAAGAATCGGAACATTTTTTTAGGATGAATTAGCTACAACTACATGATATCACTTGCTCCAGTTCCATGCAGATGAGTTTCTGCCTTAATTGTCAATGCTGACAACTTACATGGGATAATACAGACAAACGTGCATTTTTACCATGAATCGCAGGGCCTTGCATAGGCTCGTGTGTAGTCAAATATGGATTGCATTAGCCCTTAAGATTGTAATACAGCATACTTTGTAGATTATTACGAAAGGACATGTTCAGGTAAATCAATTTTACAATGAATCATGAATCTACTGGGTTGCCAAATGAACTATAACTGTAGGTGTATATTGCAGCTACTGCATTGATTACAGAAGTCTCCCCATACTTGAACAAGTTTCTGAACATTTTTTTAAACGAAGGAGCTACAACTACATTGTAGCTAATTTCCACTGCTGACAAATACCATGAGATAACACAGAGGGGTGTCTATTTTGATCATGAATCACAGGACTATTTGTAGCTAAAATTGGATTCCATTAACCCCATAAGGCTGTAATGAACATATTTGTTAAAAATTAAGAATCTATAAATATCTACACAAGGAAACCATGTTGAGTTGCCAAACCAAATTAGTCAATCTTGGTTAAAGTTGCACCAACCAATTCAGGTCCATCATTATGGGTCTAGACAAACTGCCACATGTTGTCATTTATGGATATTCCAACATTAGTTAGTTTAGTTCACATTGTACACTGAACTTGTCAATAAATCAACACTGACCTACCTAATGTTGTGTCTGAAGTAGGCAATTTAAAATACGATGCAATGAATAACTATGCAAGTCACGACTTAAATTCACCGAAGTAGCACAGGAAGTCCTTATCCATGCAGGCCCCTCGAGATAAGTCTTTATTCTACAAAACAGTCAGAAAAATGCAATTAGAAGCCGTTACGAAATATGGAACAGCGCCATTTAACATTTGTTTCAATATACTGAACAAACGAATGTAAGGCAATTTTGCCTGCCCCTATATGTCTACTTTGTAGTTCTGATCTCTTGAGAACTAAAGTACGAGGTAAAGCGTGATATTACAGATGTATAATTACAGAAAGACTAGGCAGGCAAATCAAAGTAATCTCCAAATATGATTTCTTACAAGGTGAAAGTCTTACCAATTAATCTTAATCTCATCAGCCTAAATCAACATTATTTCGTGTTTGCAGTCTCATTGAAAAGAGACAACGCAAAAATAAGATAGCACTGGCAGTCAGAATCAACAATAATTCTTATTAAAACTAACAAAATTTGATTTCTAATTCGCATCTGCCAGTGTAAACTACTAACTAGAAAACTGTCTATCCCTATCACAGTTGCATTTGGGGCAATAAAGAGGTATAGGCCCACTCTTCACCTGAAGCAAACTTCAGATGTAGCTTCATGTAGGCCTCAGGTGAAGAACTACAGGCAATTTGGCAACGCCATGGTTTTCTTTGTCAAGGGTTACTGTATTTTTCCTGTTAGGAGCTCGCCACCTGACCTCCCGAGGGCACTCAGGGCAGGTTAGGTTGTCTAATGTTGACTAGACCTAACTAGGTTAGGAAGCGGGCAGATGGGGTACATGTATTGTTAATTGTTATGATATTCAGACTGAAGATAATCAGACGAAATGCAACGCAAGGACCGTTAGGAAATAGGCCTAGGCATCAACTACGCAGTTTGTCAACTTTAGATCAGACGATTGTAACAGGGTTACAGAAATCCGTATTACGAGATAAAAGCTCAGCGATTCATTCCGTCGACTCCATGATCGTCCGCTGCTAGTTTTTAATTCAAACAGTAATGACAGGCGATAGAGTGTTTCGTATTGCAGTTGATGTCGAAAAACTTACCACATGCAACCGGCTAAAAATCTTCTTGTTCGAACTATTTCCAACAAGATGGCCGGAGCACTGAATCCTCCGCTCTCCAACCGAATGGCGCAATTGCTCACCTACGCAGGCTACGCTCAAGATACATGTATAGTTCACAATAAAATTGAAATGTGAGTGTTTGGTGTAGATTGGCGCACAGGAGGCAGGCATCATCACAATTTGAGTTAGGTCAGCAACGAGAAATTTGTACAATTTAGTTTAAATAATCCAAAAGATGTAAAGTGGAAGCCACGCCTTCTCCAACACTATACATGTACCGAGCAGAAGGTCAATTTGATTTCCAGCGATAGGCATATTGGAGAAAGTTCAAGGTTGATTTCCAGCTAATTGGGAAACCAAAGGAAAGGTTTTTTGAAAGTATGATAAATACAGTACATTTGATAGACATAATTAACTTTGCAGGTACATGTACTGTACATCCATCAGACTACTTAGATTTTAAAAAGTCAAGTTTTTTTTTCATTTTTCGATATTTATTTACACGATTCAAAAGAAAAAATAAACACAACCAAAGTGTTATAAATGCTTAAAAATAAATCTGTTAAATTTACTGGAGAAACAAAAGTAAACAAAATCATAATTTCAAACCATAAGTAAAACAAGTTTATCATGAATTAATACATGTACTTATATAAAGCTACCCAATTAAAATCTCATCTTTATAAATTTCCTGAAGTTAAAGTCTACCTATTATCGAATTAAAGTGATCAAAGTAATTTGTATATGTTTGTATTTTTAAGGAACAATTTAAGAACGTCATCAGCAAATGCTGTGCAGAGAAGCTACACTAAAAGTTGAAATACTTTACATGTATGCTTCATGACAATAAACGTAAAGCATTTCTACGCAAATATTTACCAAAAAACTGGCGAAAAACCCTAACCACAACCCAGATAACATTACAACACCGTTGGCTTAAAATACTTTAAAAGTTTTCAACACTACAAACAGACAGCAGATAGTATGATTAGTCCCAATAAAATATGACAATTTTTCCCAACTTGCTGAAACCTGCTTTCAATAATTAATCATAAGGAAAATTAAAATTTACATACAAGTTTAAAATCATGACAATCTAAATGAGGTGGTTTAGTAATGAACTGGATATTTACAAGAATGTTTCAATTGTAAAAATGCTTTGTTTTTAAAATTGCACTTTTATGCAGGCTGAGAAATAAAACGATGCAAAGACAATTCATATTTAGAAAAATAAAAGCTGCGCTTGTATCATTAATTGGAAATTCATTTTCTAACCAGAAATAAAAAAATATAAAGCTGACTGAATTTTTTGCATGAATCGCTCAATTTTAACATAATTTTCAACCCTTGCAAAGTTCCTCGTCCTCGTCGTATTTCTCGTCAGCATCTGCATTTTCGTGAAACCCATTTTTTCCAAGTAAATAATGCTCTTGAAATTTCTCAGAATCCACGTGAATCTCTGGTATACCCTGATAGTCCAAAACCCTGTCGATCATAGACCTGGGAACGTACGTCTTGTCCTCTGGACGATAATGGACCGAGCAAAACTCTTTGATACGATCACAAGCCACTTCCATCTGAGCTTCAGGAATCGTTAAAACAATGCGGACGTAACCCGGTAATTCAAAAGCCTGGAAATGAAATGGCTCAAAAATCAGAGACAAAAAATGAGAAGGGTATAGGAAAAACATCCATCTTACTTAGACTTTTCTTACTTTGCCTGGGAGACAGAATATCGATTGCTCCGAGACCATGCGTTCAACCAGCTCCAAATCGCTTTTAAATTCAGGAAAACATTTTAATTCCACACCAATCTAAAACCGAGCAAAAAGAGTCGTGAAGCGTAATACAAAGCTGAGAACATTCAATTGTGTCGATAATAAATCATATAATTACAGCAGTATTAAATGGAAGATTCCATGACTTCCCGTGTTCTATGTACAGATTTCTTTGCCAGTCATACATTTTTTTCAAATTCAAGGGAATAGGAGAAAGATTCGAGAAATGGCTACTCAAAAATGGTTAGGGATATAAATGATAGTAAAATGAAATTTTCAGTTTTATTTTTAAATTATTGTAAAGATATTTTAAGATAAATCTCATTTATGCAAATTTTATTACCTATGTAGCATCAACAGAAAAGATAGGTGTTTTTTTAAAGATTTTTGAAAAAAGTAATTCCATTAAATATGATCAGATAGAATACTAACACCAATTTAGGGGAGCATAAATTTACAAATAGATTCCAAAACAACGTCATTGTAGATGTTACTTTTAAAGTTGTTTTAGAATAATGTATTTTCCGTGCATAGCTAGGTTTACGTACCATCATGTACATCGCACCAGATGGCATCACCGGTTTCAAACCTGGAGTTTTCGAAAGGATGCCAAATGCTATTTTTGCGTTTCTCTAAAATGCAGAAAACATTCATGTATGGGTCAACGTCAATTGTGAAAAGTAACCAACAAGTTTGAAGAAATAGCCGAGAATCACCTCAACAACGGCTATCGAATCTTCAAAAAACTGAGCAGGAGTTTTGGTTAAAATTGTGGGCATTGCCCCTTGTACTATGGTGTTGCTTCCCAGTATTCGTTGGCTCAAAGCATGGAGACCGCTGCAGACCTGTAGTAAGAGTTACACAAAAAAACAAATACAGACATTGAAAATACAAATGCAAAAATATTAAAGCCACACTGAAGATATGTACCTGATTGGCAAATGCATTATTCCTATCATGAATAATTATCCATCCTTGACGCCATCCAGGAACCAGAAACCTTTTGGTCAAACCTCCGCAGGTTAAAATCGGGACTTCTTTCGATAGCAAACCCAGCGAGTAAAACTTCTGTCCTTTGAAAACCTTGTTTTTGGGTAGAAAAATTAATTTTTCATTTCTTCCATTGCACCATATCAATAAAAATAATAATTTTTTCAATTCTTCCATTTCACCATTTCAAAAAAATGGATACAAACTCACAAAGTTTTCGTAGACTTCGTCCGAAATAATTGGAACGAAGTGTCGGGCAGCGATGTCCAAAATAGCCATCAGATGCCTCTTAGTATACACCGAACCACAAGGATTAGAAGGGTTGTTGATAACGATTGCAGCAGTGTTCTTATCCACTAATGTTTCCAGGTGATCAAGGTCCACCTGCCAACTTTTTTCGGGCTGAATTGAGATTTTTAAAAATGTATTGATAACTACATCAGAACCATTCTTGTCATTGAAGAAGTGCAATGAAAAACAATTTACCAATAGATTATAAAATTTGCAGTTAACCCCGAGGCAATCTGCCACCATCTTGTAAATCGGAAAGCCAGGTTTAGGGATCAGAATGTTTTGGCCCGGATTAGCCAAGACCGTGATGCAAAACTCGATGGCGTAGGAGCAACCACTGCATAATATAACATCCTAAAAAACGAGGTTTTTTATGAGTTGAATGACAAAGTCAATTCAATAATTAAAGTATGGTCAAATTGTAAACCACATCACACATTGTTTACTGAGAGAATGCTTTCTACAGTTTCCCTTAAGGGGCCTTTTGGAACTTGCCAAGGTCAACAAGTTGTTTATGGTCACGTATTGAGAATGCACATTTCAAATTAGTTTTCAACCTATAATCACTGCTATGTTGAGTAAAGTACAAGTACCAACATGCAGAAGGTAGTAAATGGAAAAGCCATTGAAGTAAGACTTATGCAAATTAGGCTACTGTAGGTATCGCCTAAAAGCAATTCATCACCCTGATTTACACGTACCTTACTTTCCACCTTTTCTCCTGATTTTGAAATATACTTTGCTACAGCTTCTCTGGCTTCGATGTAGCCTGCAAGTAATAAAAAACATCAAATGGTAATAAGGAAGCAGTTTTAAGGCCATTACTGTAACTATTCCAATACTTCCATATAATTTCATTTTTTACCAGTGCTTGGTGCATAGCCATTGAATTTGAAAGATTTCGCAGATTCCAAAATGGCGTCGATAATCTCATTCGCTGGTTTCAGATTTCCGAATATTGTTGGATCCCCTGCAAATCCACGAATTTCAGCATGTAAGACTTTTAAGGCAATGGTTAATTGAAAAAGACATGCAAATCTTTACCTATGGACAGGGCTATCATTGGTTTATCTGGGTGTGGATTCAACTTCAACCCTTCCACTAGTTCTCGTATTGGATTTCGGCATGCTTTCGCCAGGTTCGATGCAGGGACAGACCAACTTCTTTTATTCTTCATTTGAAGCGTTTCTTCGGATAGTGATTCTGAAACAATAAACAAAATTGATTAAATTCCAATCGAAAAATGCCGACCATCTGCAGCTTTGTTAATTTTTTAAGTCCCTATATAAGTGAAAATAACCCTGGTTACAAAAGTAATTAAATTGATTAAATTTTGATTAAAACTACAAACATTGTGTAAACATTGTGCAAAATTGCAACATCAGTTCATAATAATGAAAAACTAATTAATTTGTTTGCTGTGAAAAACAATTTTATAGAATACTCAATTTTATAAGAAGTTTATTTACCGCTGCCAACTTCCTGATTTTCCAAACGTATTCATTTATTGAATTGCCGTGAATATCGTAAAAGAATAGATTTTTAAGCCCCGACCTTGGCCTTAGACTATAAATGGTATAAATTGACATCAATTTCAAAAATTGTTTTTTTTTTCAATTAGGTATCAGTTACGAACTATCCCATTTCAGTCTGTCACTGCAGCTATAATGAGCTATTCAATGCAATTTGAAAACAGATTTCTTTGATTTATACTGCATGAAATATCATTTAGTGCCTTACACATTTATTGCGCTTAGATAAAATGTTAAAAAGTACATCTTTATACTGTACAACGCCATGGCTTCAACAAACATGTATTGATAAAGTAACAGAAATGTTTCTAAGTGTGACATATTACGTTTTTCTTGAATATAAACTTGGGTTAAATGTTGTCTAAACGAGCTAATGGCAACGATATCCTCATACCCATTAGCAACGTTACGAAATATTTGTTTTCCTTGGAAGAATCTACACACATACCGAGAAGAGCATAATTTTTTCAAGTTTGCAAAAACATGATTTGCGCAAGTTGTTGATGAGTTATTAAACTCCTATCATGGGTTTTGTTTTGACTGAAATAGTCCACGAGAGAACTGCACAAGGCATTTAGGCAAGTGATTTGATTTCCAAATTTTCTACGATGTGTTATTGAAGTCGATCTGATTCTGAGGTTAGTGCCTTACCACAATCAACATTTTATTGTGAATATAAAGTTTGCATTTTACTAAACTCCTATAGAAATGAAAATGACTCTTACTATAAAATGAAATTTTTGCATAATTTCGATTTATTTACAATTTTCAGGCAGCCGTCAGAAGCAGGTGGCCTGGTGACATGACCAATTCACTTGCTCCGTTCAAAACCCAAAAAACGACCTAATTATCAGGTTTATACTATCGTAGATTAGCACTATTGATTTGAATGTGAAAGGCTAAGTTTACCTACTCGAATTGACACAAAATCCTGATTAATTTCGGAGCATATAATGACAAATAGCTGCGAGTTCTATAGGAGCTATCGAAGACTGAAAGTCGTCCCTGAACAAGCTCCATGTTGAGTTTTTTTTCAATTTCAAACAATATTTTCAACCTTCACACAGCTTCACACATCAAAACAGCGCGATTTTATTGCAAAGAAATTAGCGAAATAACGGACTTTTCGTTAAATAATAAAATTCGTAGCAAATATTGGCCGACAGCAACTTTTGCATATTTCTATTATCAGTAATATTAGGTAAAATTTGCATAAAATCATTAAAGTTCATTGTGAAACTTGTTATATTTGCTTCTCTCATGAAGGAGAACGAGAAAAGCAAGGCGGTTTAGAGTAGTTGGAAGCTGTTTGATCTACCATCATACAGTACAGTGATACCCATACAAGAATATGGCCTGATTTGTATGAAAGGTCGCAACTGAATGAACATGTTAACAGATTTTCTTGTTTTGAAGAACTGCTATACAATTCCGCATTAGCTGAAGCAATTCAATTCGCTTATTTCCACCATAAATGATAAACATGTATTTGACTTATCCGCGACTTGTTGGATTACAGCATCAATGGCTTTAAAGTCAGTTGCACAGCTGATTCACTTTGGTTAATTATTTATGCTAGTGATAAGAACAATTGTTTATCCACCATAACCTTTACAGTAACACTGCTAAACGTAGTCTTTGAAAAATATACTTATTTTTTGAAAAGACAATATAAAATGCATTTTTTAAACTAACTGGAAGATTCTCTCCAACGTGGAAAATTCAAATCATATGTTGGTCAACAACTGAAAGCTTATCAGTACTCCTTAGGGGATTACAAACTTTGCAATTGGGGTATCTTTCGAAAGGTGTTTGCATGTGTTTTGCGTTATGACCCTGTTTACGAGTAAATTTCGAGCAATTTCGTTTCCTGATTTTTTCATCTTCACATTATCTACAGTAGCGTTTTCCACCTACCATTTGTAGACATTGCCACAAAACTGGATTTCTCTCGGTGCTTTTAGGTTAGCATGGATTATCCAGATGGAAATTTGCGAAGAAAGTAAACTTTAAAACTGTTTTGAGAAGACGAAAAAGCAACTGGTAGCACGGTTTGCATGTACGCACTTGTGAATGATACGAAGACAGCATTTTTCATTCGTATCAAAACTTAAAATTCAATCCTCGTTTTGCCACTGATCATACGAGCAATGACGTCCTGGCCAAGAAAAGAAGGTCAACCAAAAGTTTGACCACTAAACTGGCCAATGCGCGGCCAGTTTCAAATAGGTGTGTTGGCCCTGAAGCCAATCATAGGCGCCATACTTCGTGCCAATGATAATTATGGAGTGAGCAACATTTCGATTTTTGCTTCATGATCTGGCAAGCTAGTTTAATCGGAATGCAATTTTGGGCAATTATTTTTTCTCCAATCCAAAAACAGGATTTGCAACAAGTGCAAGATGTCCAGCAAACCTTACATTGGTTCGGCATGTCCCATACTGGACCAAATTAAGTTTGGAACGTTGTATTATGACATCACATGAGAGTTTGGTCATTGAATTTCAAAAGATATTTTCAATAATCTCAGTATTTAAAAAACTCCTACGATTGCAAAAGTAGTAAAAGTTTTGCAACTATTTTCAATCTTCCAAACAATTGTTTTCCAAAATTCAAACCAAAATTTAAAAAAAAAAAATTCGTTGGATTGCTTCAAAACAAACTAAAAATTTAGAAAGAAAGAGGGAGTAATTTATAAACATAAGCTTGTGCATTAAAAAACAGCTTTCGCTACACCATTAAGAAGAATTTATGAAATTTTCAATACATGCACACCAAGCCAGCGCCTGAACTTTTCTTATTTTTATTGTATAGGAGGAGAAGAGGGAAAACCCACATTATGGCAGTTTCGGATATTTTTAGTTGAACTAAACTAAAAGAGCATTCATTAGATTATCTACAAAGTGAATGGGAAATACAAAGTATCTAGGACATAACGGTAAATTTTTTTTCATTTGGCACAATCTTGGTGACAGTTGACATCGAAAAATAACAATGAAAAAAGTCTTGGGTGAAAGTAAAAAAAACAGAAAAAATGACATTCTCAGTATTGAAATACTGATAATCATTATCATCAAATGGTTCATTGCCACCTTTAACTGGCAAGGTCGTGCTTAAATGGCCACAAAGTGTTACCTGAATGAATGAACTAACGAGAACTTCAAAAATCCCGTTTCCGATCGAGGCACAAAAATCAAGGCAAGGTTACACCAAGGAAAATGAGGATCTGTTTGGGTAATTAAAATGGCGGCTGTGGTGGCATGATTACTGACGGGTGCACACACGCCTTAATTCAAAGTGAACTGCTGAGAGAACATTGAGAGCGGAATGCTAAACAAGTTCATTTCTCCAGAAGTTTTCACCCAACAATTTATGAAGCACCTTGAACGAATGTAAATCTCAAGATACAAACTCGATTGACTTTGCTTTCAGTTTACGATCAACGTCATAGATGATAACAAACGAATATGAAATTTCTCTCGCAAAACTTTCAAATTGCAGGATCTTACCCTCTAAATTACAATCTTCATTTTTATCAATTAATATTATTCTCAAATACTTCACAAAACACATTTGCAAAAAAAAACCAATAATTACTTCAGTGTAAGAAAATGAACGATTGATTTGCAGTAAAATGAGTAATTTCTGTATATAAAATAACATCTATAAAACAGAAATGTGAAAAACTAACCCAATCTGTCTTCAGAGATCAGCATCATTCTCAAATTGACAACGACAGTAAATGAATTTCATACAAATTACTTTCTATGCCAACTATTCGAGATGTTACTCAATTTACCCTAGAAATCTTCAGTTTCATTGCCCATTAACTGCCAATGAGTCAATTTAAAATCAGAAAAAAACAGGTTTGACCTTCGCACAGCACAAGAAAAGTAAATTTAGCGTGGCAACGGCTACATGATATGTATTTGGTATCTGGAAACTATCAGAAATGTTGCACGTTTTGGCTGAGAAAGTTTCACTTTCAGTTTGCATGTTCAAAAGGTGAAAACAAGCGGATGTAACAAATTTCTAAACTGACGCAAACTGATTCAAAGTAAAATTGAAACCAGCAACTCATGTCATGCAATGGAGGATCATTTGCTCGTATCAATTTTTCTCTCAAGTGCAAATCTGTGATGTGGATCGTTTGATATGGATATATCGATCTGAATAAGCGTTTGCACTTTCACCAGAAATTTGAGCATCCATAAATTGTAGTAATGTTTGGGTAAGTAACTGATAAGTAACTGATTGAGCGTTTCAAACAATCGCCGAAATACAGAAAATAAAGGTTGAATAGGATTTATTCAATTGTATGCATTTGCCATTTCTACTCAGTTTCAGGCGGACTATTGAAAGTTAATTCAAGATTTGTGTAGTGATTGTTCGGTTTTTCTCAAATTTCCTCTCACATTTTTCAAAAATGGTCGAAATTCCCAGTTATCATCAAGGCCAATTTTAATTTATTCTGTGAGGCAAAAGCAGCCAGTATTTCAAATTACATAACTGGAAATACAATTTACTTTTGAAAGGACATGAAGAAGAATTCAAATGGTTCATTATTTGCAAGAGGTTTTTTTTCGCTTCAGAAGGCCAATACGGACGACCATACAGAGTCACCCTGATTCATGATTCGAGTTGTGACAAACGCTTCCTAATCTTGATCTAATCAAATCTTGCATAGTTTAATGGCCACTTACCTGCAAATTAGTGAATGCTAGGCAGATCTAAGTTGATGTGCAAATAAAGCAGCAAACTGATGAACAAGCTGTTCTGGCTAAGAGTGCATCTAGTCCATTCGCTACAGCAAAAAACGCGACTTTCTTCAGTAAGAATGCAACGAGTATGGGTGACAAATTCAAGTTTTTTCGGTTAAAATTGATCAAAAAAACGGACTAACCTGTGTTTGGACCACTTTTCAGACAGCAAATTGACCTCTTTTTTGCTATTACGTTATTTCACACGTAAGCTTTGGTATTTTTTCTAATCTAAAAAAAAAACTGAAGATCGAATTTTAAAACACCAAGCAAACAGATACCACTCAGCAAAGTGGACGTTCGTTTGTAAAATGCAATGAGCAGCAAATCTAATGAACTGACCAATGGAGCCTTTCCATAGTCCAGTCGGCGTCAAAACGTTCAAAATTCTGGAAATTAGATTAAATTTAGCCCCGTTTTTCCCCCACAGACATCTAATTCTTACACCAGCACTTCTTAACATCGATTTAAAACCTGTTTTCAATGTCACCATTCCAAACTTTAAGCTCTTAAAACTGATTAAAAGAAACGATAATGTTGATTCCATTAAGGTCCCAAGCAGAAGAATAGCCTTAATTAGCCTGAAGGCTATCGTGAGGAGGTAAATGTGGAATATATTGACCATTGACCCAAAGGTCAAGGTGCAGACTTTAATAGCATTTCAGGGTTCAAACGAGAAATCCTGAAACAGCTGTGAAATTTCCATTACTGAATGACGTTGCATGCCCACTACTCCCTGAGGCCCTCTGACTAATTTGTAGGGCAATTTGGAAATACAGCATGAAGCAGCATGATGATGTACAGTACATACTGTACATGTACTTTAAATACTATTCACTTTCATTTCTATAGTGTTTTGAATGCAGAATATCACAATTTGAGAACAAATAACTGAAGAGTTTTTGCACATGAATTAACTATCTAGCCACCAAATCGGAAAACTTTCAACTTAGCATTGGAAAGTGCAATTCAGAATCAGACAACGTTTTGCTTTGGTTTGGTGACCAGATAATACATAATTTAGCAAAGTGGACGTTCGTTTGTAAAATGCAATGAGCAGCAAATCTAATGAACTGATCAATGGAGCTGATCAATGGAACTGATCAATGGAGCATTATTTAGCATAATGTTTATCGTTTTCTGAACTATTTTGGATGTTTATGCCACTATTGCTTTTCATTGTTGACATATTTTTTGGATCACTCTACATACAGTACATGTAGATTTCTCTAGAATATTACGTAATATCCTAACAAGTCATAGTTCTTAGATGCTGAAACTAATCTGAATGTTGATGGGCAAAGTAGATGCAAGTGAAAAACGTGAAATGATAACATAATTTATGAAAATACATTTAATTTGTAGAAAACTTATTTGAACAAATATGACGTCTAACATTTGATTCGCATTTGTCATTCATATTCAGCTCAGTTAGGAACAGATTAGGCCCAATCAGTTTTAGCAAATTTCTCCTATATTCAATTTCGTCAGGTGACAAACAAAAAAAAACACCAGCTATGCCATTAACAAAGGCACTGTCGAAACTAACAACAGGATTCGAAAAATCGTGAACAATTCGAAACAATGGCAAAACAAAACCTCGTGTCCAATAGAAACGTTTCAAACCACACTGTGCATAGCTGCAAATTTTTACATTTACCCATCTTTGTCGTTTTATTACTAAACATTTCGCCATAATGGTTAATGAATAAAACTGCAATAAAGATGCAGTATCTTCCCATGATTTCGAAATTTTTAATTTTTATATCTGGTTTCAAGCATGTAGGGAATGTACCAAATGTTCCACAAGCACTAAATTACTATTCAAAATTGGTAAAAAAATATCTTTCCTTTATCATCCTGCATTACTAGTACTGAGAAAAACAAATTAAATAGATTATAGACTTACTGACAACAACACTTGTTGATAATGGATGAAGCAATCCTTTATACAATGCTCATATACACATAGCAATGAAGTTTTCATTTAAAATTAAAAATCACAAGCCAAATCGAGCTGGCGTCCTCTTTGGCGTTGTCGGAGTGCCTGGGTCACGGAATCCAGGTGTGCATATCTCCGTCCTGGAAATAAATATTAAATGCAAAACTGGTTAGAACTTTTGAAACTATTGAAATTTGCTTTATAAAAATGCAGCTAAAAATAGAACGCACTTTCGCCTGTTTGCTTGGGCTTTTAATTCTTGTGCTTCTTTCCGCTGTCTAAGCTGCTCCTGAGCTACAGCCATTTCTTCTTCCATGGCTGTTAGGTTCTGCTGAGCCAAGCGACGTTTTTCCTAAATTTGCAAAAGAGGAATTAGCCTCATTTGTGGCAGTATTATTAACATTACAAACTTTAATGGGATTATAAAACTGATTTTCCAAATTTCCATTAGTGCAAGTTAAAACGACTGAATTATAACAACTAAAATGGCAAAGCCTACAATATATTACCAGTCTAGACTTTGCTGACTCCTTTACACTGTAGAACATCGGTCCCAGCTCGGCAAGCCACTGTCCATCAACTGCAGTCACACATTGCATATATTCCTGTATATCACAAGATAATTTACAACAGTTAGCATATCTTTTGTAACAAAACGGACAAATCCCAATATATAAAACAACGTTTTACCTTTGAGGTCATGACTAGCTCGTGGTACACCACGTAGTCTGGAGTGAAACCCATTCCAAACAGGGCCGATGTAGGGTGAATATGGCATGGCATACCTGTACGGCAGTTCACATACTCGCCTATTCCTTTGAGACGCGCTGCCTGATGAAAATATGCTGAGCAAATGCACTTGCGCACTACATCCCAATCGCTTCCACAGGACGTCACGTTCAGCTTTTGCTGCACCATAATGTCTTTCAACTGTTGTCGAACTTCGCGGACCTAAGTACGAGCAAATCATTTTAAGAGATACTGTACAATCATCGGACTTAATAGTCTTAAAACAACAAGGGCGAACAACCCAGCAAACTTGCCTTTCTCATTGCTTTTACATGAATGAAATGTTCAGAACACCAAATAGACGAATACCTGAAAACGAAAAATGATAACTTCACAATATGTTTCTGCACAATTACTCCAAAACATTAGTACTCCAGTTACAGGCATCATGACGAGTAAATACTTGCTATCTTACTTATTAGTCTTCCATAAATGGTATACGTTGAGGTATGTCAGATGATCACTTTCCGGCACTTGGAATTTCTCCCTAGCTGCATCGCTCTCTTCTTCGCGCCCTTTTGGTCGGAAAAAAATCGCTGGCACAGACAACATCGAAACGATAATCTGCAAAACAGCACAAAAATTGTAAAACTATGAACATGTGTAGTGTAGAAATTATAAAAGTAAAGGTTAGGCTGGACAGATTCACCAACCAGTATTTCTGCACTGCATTTCATATCACAAGAAACTATCAACATTTTGGACAAAGGTGGATCTAGAGGGAATTCGATCATATTACGGCCAAGTGTTGTCAAGTTTCCGGTATTGTCGAGTGCACCGAGAGTCCACAATTGATACATGGAATTCAACATGTTATCCTTGAATAACAAAAAATGTCAGTTAACAACATGTCATGAAGTGAATTTTTACTCATTGCACTTGATTCAAGATTTTAAAAAATGCTGTTAGATGTCAAAATAATCACAGACCTGTGGTGGAGGATCCATGAAGTGGAATTGTAATAAATCTTGAACACCCAAAGACTTTAGTAACAACACTGTGTTTGCTAAATTTGTTCGCTGAATTTCCGGCACCGTCATCGTTAACATTTCATTTTTGTATTGGCCTTCAGTATAAAGCCGAAAGCATCGCCTGAAACATGAGGAAAAATGCAGGTAATTGTAAGCAAAATCCAAAATATCAAGCAGAGAAGTGTAAAATGTTGATTCGCAAACTAAATCAAAATCACTTGCCCTGGTCCAGTTCGGCCTGCTCTTCCAGACCTTTGGTTTGAATTGGC
Source organism: Kryphioiulus occultus (assembly GCA_034687865.1). Classification (NCBI taxonomy): domain Eukaryota; kingdom Metazoa; phylum Arthropoda; class Diplopoda; order Julida; family Julidae; genus Kryphioiulus; species Kryphioiulus occultus. The sequence goes on from JAQGAF010001808.1 coordinate 16,435, forward strand.
CTAAACGTATACATTACCATATTAAAAATATAAATGATGGGCAAATTTAGGGGATAACGCTAGCAATTTATGTATGAAACATCACTAAATAATATTATAGCATTACCTGACTAATGGGGTACACTTGCAAAGCATCCATACCGATTCGAGGATTGTAAACTTTCAATTTGCAGTACCCAGAGTCAATCACAAACATAATTCCGTCAACTAGATAATGGTACATTTCAGTGTCAATAATGCTGGAGGAAATTAATTCAGGCAAGCTGATCAACAAATGAAGCACCATTAAATGGCCTACCTGTCAGAGAGGTCTCTGCAATATTTGTAGCAACAACGCATTTTCGGATTCCATCCGGAGCTTTTTCGAAAATTTTTGCTTGGAGATCACTTGGAAGCTGAGAGTAGATCGGCAAAATAGCCAGCTGAGGAGCATTGTCAATATCTGCTAAACGCTCTAGATAATATGATAAATCACATTTTCAACAAAGTGCGTAAAAACGGATAATTAATGTGATTGAAACTCACAAAAGTTTGGAAAAACCTTACATACCAGTGATAATGTCACAAGTGACTTCAATGTCTTCCTGCCCTGGCATGAAGATTAAAATATCGCCTGCAGTTAAACAAAAGTACAAGTTAGTCGCAGCTTTACATTGTCAAATCTGGAATAGTGCACAATTAGTAAATAACCTGCCTTGCATTGGCTGCAGATGAATTTGCAAGGCTTGCTTAACAGCAGCATCAACATAGTCCTCTATTGGATTTTTAGTGAAAAAAATTTCAACTGGGAAAGTACGTCCTGGGATGATGAAAACTGGAACATTTCCAAAGAAAGTAGCAAACTTGCTGGCATCCATTGTAGCAGACGTTACTATCAACTTCAGGTCTTGACGACGAGCAACCACCTAAAACATAACAGTAAATCCTGCAGTTGGTCAGTCTTTCACGGACATCTTAGAAATACTCGTAAGTTTGAATTTTTACCTCTCTGAGAAGTCCGAATAACACATCAGTACTCAAAGAACGTTCATGAGCTTCATCCATGATCACAGCGCTGTAATTGTCTAAATCAGACTCCCGAAGGGATTCCCTCAACAGGATTCCGTCCGTCATATATTTGATCACCGTTTTTTCACAGGTACAATCTTCAAAACGTATAGCGTAACCAACTTCTTCGCCAAGGTTACACCCCAATTCGTCCGAGACACGTTTGGCAACTGACATTGCAGCAACACGACGCGGCTGTGTGCAACCAATCATACCATACTTACTATAACCTTCTTCGTGCAAGTACTATAAAATAGATTCGATTTGAATTAAACATCAGATTCTCCACACAAACCCGAGCGAACCCAAGATGACGTGAAATAGACACATGCCTGTGTCAATTGTGTTGTCTTTCCAGAGCCAGTCTCACCGACGATAATGACTACGCTATTATCACGAATGACAGTCAGCAACTAGAATAAAGCAGCATTAAACAATTTTTTGAATTATAAAACCGGTATTACGAACACAAATCTCTTTAATGCAATCAGCCAGTGCAGTCACTTATTATAGTAGATACTTTATAATCACATTATAATAATTGTGGGTAAAACAATTTAAATAACAAAAACGCTCACCTCTTGTCTAACAGCAAATGCCGGCAAATACTGTCGTTGTTGCAGAAGGGTCCGCCGCGTTGCAAATTCGCTTTGACCCGCAGATTTTTTCTTCATATGTTCAGCATACTTATGGTCTGATTTATAATCAGTTTCCCCGCTGGCATTTATTTTATCATCCTACAACAGTTTAAAGTTTAAGTTTCAGCTTTTTCAACAAAATGCGAGGAGATATCCTTTTTTATGTCAGTTTACCTTTTCATCTTCCTTTTTAATGCCCATGATCGCGCCGAGTTTGGTCCCAGCCAATTCCCAGTGTTTTTGCTGAGCTTTACGCCTCTCCTTCTGTTCTCGGTGTGCCCTCACAGAAGCACAGCCTTTTCGGGAAATAATTGCCATATCCGACGCTGGATCCTAGAATTTCGAAGCACATGTGCAAAAAAACCTTGTAAACTTACTTCAGTTCATCCACCACAAACGTTAAATGATGGCACATTTCAAAAATGCAAATTTACCTTAACGGGCACAACAGGCTCGGGCTGCTTTGTAAATGCGATTCGTCCATCCAAAAATGGCGGGACAATATTGTGCACTAATAAGTGCACTCTGGCTTCATTATCTTCCTCAAAATCTTCGTCCACTTCAAGCCTATGCACCACTCCACTGGTCAACATACGGTTAGTTTCCCATTTTTCATTATCCTAAACAACAATAATCTTAAGAAATTAGCTCAAAGAACTCATCTCCATCAGAGTTACAAAACATAATGACACGAAAACGCTACCTTATTGATTTGCCTTTGCTGTGCTGACATTCGCTTTTTCTTCTTTTGTTCTAACGTCTCTTCTTTTTTTTGGATATATTCATTGGACATCCGAGCAAAGGGATTATTATCGTCATTGTAACCTTCATCGTTACTGTACCATTCCCTATCTAAGCGCTTTTCTTCTTCACTCCACATTTCTCTTTCTTCTTCAGGAATGTCTTCTTCCTTTTCATCTAAGAAAAAACCGAAAGAAAGCAATTATGAAAACAGGGTGATAATGAATTTCCTCATAGACCTAGATAAGGCCTACCAACCCTTGTCATCTCTTGGAGTTACTCCAAGTTTCCGACGATCATTAGCCCATGCATTGTGTTTAAATGTAGGGGTAGGCAACGGCGAATCAGTGGGATATCTGTGAGACCTAGGAACACAAATTTGTATTAGTCACGGTTCAGCAAATATTAAAGCAAAAGTTATCCTTTTTGTTGTTAGCCGAGTGTACCACCTCCCAGTGTTGCGAGTTCCTGATGAACTACGTGCACTCCGATCGCCATCTCTGGAAGAACGTGAAGGAGTTGGAGTTGGTAAATCCCAAGACGAATACTTGGATGGCGTGGGGTCATCTTCATCCCAACTGGACCTTGAGGGAGTATCTGAAAAATCAAAGGAAAAGTGCTTAAAAAAAATAATGTTTTGAAAATGCCAGCTCAATAGTAAGTGCAATAATTTGACTGAGCATAACTTTTTAAAGTATATGGTATAATCCCATGGGTTGTTATTGAAAAATGATGACAATTCTGAATTCAGATTTTAGTCGGCATTGAAATTGTTTCAATTTTATGACAGAAATTGCACTTTCAAAAGTTTATCTTAGCAATTTCTGAGGAGATTTCCATTTCCCAAATCCGGTCCCTGAATTATACATGAACCAATTCATCTGACTTGACAACAAAACATCAGTGAGATAAAAGATAAAAATGCATTTTTTAAGAAGCATCTTCACACTAAATTTAACACAGTACCTTTAATCTTTAATTTTGGGGTACTTGGCTCATCTTTAAACCTGGAAGGGGTGTCATCCCAATTCCTATCGCTCCTGGAACCATGATCCCTGTCCCTCGAACGCCTGCCAGATTCTTTTCTTCTATCATAGTCATACCTTGATCGATCTAGAGGGACACATAAATTAATTCCAATATATGCAGATTATATGATCAACATCAATGTAGCATATTCCCTAGATGCACACACCTCGATCGCGGTCTCTGCCATGCCTTCTTCTGTCATGCGACTCTCTGGCTTTCTTCTTGGAGGAGGCGTAAACCCCTCGTTCCCGCTCCTTTTGTCTCTCGTGTAATTTTTCACGAGCTTCTTTACTTACACCACCAGTATGTGATGGTGTTTCCACTCTGGAAGATCGATAACGCCTGGTGTTTCGAAATAACAAGCAGCATATTAATTGGAGGTACAATTGAGAGAACGAGAATATCTGGTATAAACCTAGCCCAATGGGGACTGCCTAAGTAGCTTACCTTTCGGCCGCCAGCGTTCCTCTATCCGACTTGCTATCACTTTCAGCATCTTCATCTCCTTCCCAATCGTCTTTATACGACAATACACGCGATTTCTTTGAATTTTCCAATTCCTCCAACTCCTTCTCCTTTCTTTTCTTAGCAGCTAGAATATCCAAACCAAATTTAGATATCCTCGGGGCTGGTGATTTGAACGTCAAGCCATCTTCATTTTTCTTCTTTCGAATAATTAAACCTCCGACTTCATTACCGGATCCTTCCAGTCTATGAAGTGAAGGATCGTCATCTTCCATGTCAAACACCTAGAAAACCAGCACAAGTTTGGTGCATTAATATCATCAATTATAATTCAAATCAAGAATATTGTAATTCGATCGTATCAAGAAAACGCAACTTATGATAGGATCCTTTTACAAAGCAGGTCACGCATTACATGTTAACGACATACGAACGTTCCTGACTTGTTGAGCAAACGATTTTCTTTATATGTAATCGTCAACGAAATTCATGAAAAATTAGGCAGTTGAATGCTTACCTAAATGCCTAACTTTCCAGGTTACTGTTCATAGGCGATATATTGTAAGATAACATACAATCTATGCCAAATATCACGACCAGACAACAAACCGGCCTGCTTTTACCTGGAACGCGCCATTGCTGTGATTAGCATGTGGCGCCGCCTAGCGGCGAGAGCATGGAAGAGCTCCAAGTTGAGAGCAAAACGAGCACCTCAGGGGGGGCGATTTAATAAACTCTAACGTAACCCTTTTTAGCCAATATCAGTAGATTTCATGAAACCGCCCCTTTTCGCTCTCAGGTGTCATTTTTTTTAATTTGTAGGATGCCTTTATCAAAATCGGAAAGATGACAACCACCACAGATTTTTTTATTTCAAAATTTTTGCCACCTACAGCGCATCCAGTGACATGCAAACTTTGCTGGTTTGTAAAAGTAAAATGCATTACTGTAATGCAAAAAAAAAATACCGTATAATGATGGAATTCATTTATTCGAGTGATGTGAATGTGTTGTATGACAAATTGAAAGTAAAAAATTGCAAATTTTTAAATTACGATCAGGCTTCTACATAGGGTAGTTGAGCATAACATCTTGTCTCGCAAGCTCCAACAACATGGGATCATCGAAAAACTTGTTTATACTCACGTCTTCGCTCAAACCCTAAAAGGCACAAATGACAATTTGTTATACCGTAATTTAAAGTAGATTGGCAAAGCATAGGCATGATGCAATAAACATGCAACATAATCTAAAATGCTTACTTTTCGCCTCCTGGTTTTGATCATGAATTCCCTGGCTAAATGTGTAGCTGGTTGAGGCTCCAATGGCCTAATGATAATACTCTTATCTAGGGGATCTCCGGGTACAATCTGAAATTTAAGATATCACTTCAAGTAAAGCGCTTTCGTATAATTCCTGAATTGTGCACTACTTTACCTGCCAATGGTGGAACACAGACAAGCAAAATGCTTGGCCTTGTGTATGGGTCCTTAAATCGGTTTCGAACCCAAATGAATCAATAGCTGGGATAAATGCCTTAATGGTATATAGAGGGGATCCTGGTACAGGTGCGTCTTGCGTCACATGACCCCTAATGAAATTTCAAATGAAGTTCTGTTTAGATACCGTAAATGGAAACTATGCGTTAACAAAATATTAAAATATAAGAATGCTGGGCATACCTTCTCCTAGCCAACACTGTGTATACTGCAGAAACACAATCGGCTGGTGCTTGAACCTCCACAAAATAATAAGGTTCCATCAGACGAGGCGTTGCCATCAGAAATGCTGAGTAGGCCACTCTTCTGGCTGTGGGAATGATCTGTCCTCCACCCCGGTGGATTGGTTCATTGGCAATGACTGCATCCAAAATCTTGAATTTTACATTCCTGATGGCTATGGATAAAATTATACTCTGAATAACTGCCGATCTTATTATACACTGCGATTTTTGATGAAAATCGACCTACGTTCTTCACATAATGGTCCTTCCCTAGTTCCCCACTGAAACCCTTGAACAATGCTGTCTTTCACAGACCCCAATAAGGTTTTATCCACCTATAATAACAAATAATCAAATGATAATCCTCTCCTTGCAAATGCACCAGATACTGTGAATGAGCTACTAAAATAGACATAATTACCTCTGAAGGTAGTGTATCATCAACTAAAATATTTGGACCAGTGGTATCCGGTCCAAACGCCCAGATGGAACGAGCAGCCAGCAAATCCCAATCGTATTTGGTTTGAAAAAATTCTCCCAAACGTTTCCTGTTAATTGATGTACATTGCAAAAATCAGTCTGCCATATCTCTTACTGCAATTTATAATGCTGTTATTTCACTTGCCTGTTCCATGATATTTGAACAATTTCATTCTCAATGTCTTCTGCCAGACCTTTCTCCAGTGGTTCAGCAATCATGGTAATTTTATTTCTGACATACAAACAAATGGTTAAGAACTTTTTGAACGATGTACGCAACCAAATCTATTCTTAAATTTGTCACTGATGTAATAGATAAAGGGCATACTTTTTATTAGGAGTTTCAGCAAAGCATTTCAAAGATGATGTCTCCACCACTGTCTCGCAAAAGCTTACTACAGGATCAGCCACTTTTATGTCTGTAAAAGAAAAGCTTTTCAGACAAATGTCACCAAAATTCCTTTGCCGAATAGAAAAATTGAACGCACAACCGAGCTGGCAATACCTATTTCCGAATACATTTTCCTTAAATCGTGCATGACACAGTCCAGGTACAATTCTCCTGTTCCGAGGACAACATGTTCCCCAGACTCTTCCACCTAGGATCAAGAAAGAAAATAATTAACCCTAGAACAAATTATTTCATTGGACATAAGTTAACAGGCGACAAACTTCAAACCAACCTTAGTCTGGAGAAGGGGGTAACTCTTGTTTACTTTTCTCAAACCATCCAACATTTTCGGAAGTTCTGACGGGTTCACAGGCTCGACAGCGATTTTGATAACAGATTGGGTGTTAAATTTCAATGGCCGAAATATGTACATCTACAGGAAACGAAAACTTAATGATTGGAACTTTTTAAAGAACCCATCAAGAAAACCATGCAAATTTAAACTAACCTCTTCATTAGCAGATAAATCTGTTATGGTTGCAGTCTTCACAATGGGCTGGTCAATACCTTCAATAAGAACCCAGTTTCCAGCAGGCACCCTGTTCACCTCGATTTTGTAGCGGGCTTCATATACCCACAATCTTCCGATGGTCATTATTCGTGAGTCCTCCTCATCTTGAAGGGAATAGTTTTCCCCCAAAATTCTTACATCTTGATTTGCATGTAGGGTGCCACTCATGACCCGGCCAAGAATATGAAAGCAAGTGGCATCGTGGGATGGATACTGCTTCGTAGTGTGGACCATAAGTGGACCCTTTTAAATATTACAAATAAAAAATATTTCGAACTGTAAAGGCAACACCACAACATATAAACACGTTGATCACGAATGCTTGCAATTGATCACTTAATACGCACCTCCATATCACACTCAAACATAGCTTCGGCAATTTCAGATTCTGCTGGGCCAGTATAGATGTGCTCCACTTTTGCTCTGGCATTAGCTGACGGTGAAGGAATGTGATCAACACACATATCCACAAATCCTAAAATTAAATAAACCGACTGTGACGTGTCATGCATCACAATTAAAATCCCATGGAATGGATGCAAGATAATATCATACCATTAAAATCTCCAAGGAAACGTCCACATATGAGCCTTAAAAGAGGTTTGATGTTAATTTTAGATTCCTCCTTGGTGAGTCTTACACCAAGTTCATCAAGAACTCTATCCAAACTTGTATCAACATCTCCAACAACCTGATGAATTATTAGAAGTTAATAAGAGTACATGTACAATGCAGGCAATTTTACTAATATAATTATTCTTTAGAAGGCAAATGTTAACCTGGGCAAACAGCTTGTAAAGCGGCTCCAAAATGAACTCCACAAAACTTCGCTGAGCCGAACTGTGAGGTGGTTTCTTCAGAAACTTGCGACTACATGAAAGTATAAAGCAACAGACTATAAGAATGTGTCCCTCTTTTGAAATACTGTTGTTGTGTAACTTACGTTTTGCTGTTAAAGTACACATCTCCCCAAAGCCGGCGAGCAAACTCTTTCTCTTCAATGCCCCCATATGTTTCGCTGTAAATTTTGGCAAACGACTTCAGAGTGAAGCAGAAATTATACTGGGAACTTGCAAAACAAACATTGCTCAGAATGGGGGAAATCACTTGCTGCTCATTCTCCTCAGAATAAACACTAAAACAAGAAATGTTATAACACAAATATTAAATATCTCTTAATTGTCAAGCAATTATAAAATATCTGTTTAAATTATCATTTCAACCTCATCAATCCATTAATTTCCTCTACAATATGCCTTAGCTTATAGTAAGCATCCTGTGGTGGCAATTTTAACTCCAATATGAGACGGTCGATTTTATTTATGCAAATTGTGATAGACATGCGTTCCAACACAGCATGTTTCAAAAGTCTTTCGGTGTTAAGCATAACCTGAAATTTTAAACATGAATGGTATAATATTTATCACTTAAGTTATCCCATTTATACCACGACACAAAGCTTGCATATCTTACCCCTTCTGCGGCGTCAACGAATAAAACTACACCATCGCACAATCTCATTGCAGCCGTCACTTCATCAGAGAAGTTCACGTGCCCTAAAATTTTTAATATAAAACTTAAATCTTGTACAAAAATCATCAAGTAAGTACATGCAAGTCAACCCATCTAACATTACCTGGTGTATCGAATACATTCATTAGATAAGACTTTGATTTTACATCCTGAAGAACTAAGGTGACCGGAATCGCCTTAATGCTTACGCCTCTTTCTTGTTCGGTGAAGAGGGTGTCAGTATATCTCACCTAATAAAAACATGAATGAGCAAACACAAGATACCAGTTTCAAATACCTCAGAAACCTGTAGGTATGAATACTTTTTAAATATTTTAAATCCTCTTACACTTTTTCCTTCCTTCACTTTCATTTCTTGATGAGTTTGCTCCATCAAACAATCTACAAAGGTTGTCTGGCAAAATAATGGAAATTGAAATGAGGTAAGCAAAGGAATACGTAAAAAACATAAGAAGTTCACAAATATGACTACCTTTCCGTGATGGAGATGTCCGATAAGAGCAACATTTCGAATCAAGTTAGAATTATCCATCAAATCTGCCAAAAATCTGAAAGCGTGAACATTTTTTGTAAGTTAAAATAGATTATGTCTCTGAGGTCAAAGAATAGCTACACAAGCAGAACTTACTCCATATCATACGTAGTAGATGGCAAATCCTGTTCAGCCATGCAAAACTTCTTTCTTTTAACAGGTGCAATAATTGGCTCTATACAAAAATCCAACTTTTAGAAACGACATCCAAGGTTACACAGGTAGAGCTCATTTGATGATAAGCATAACGAAATTTATACACAAAATGCAAACAAATGCACAAGTTAGAATCAGAAGAGTTAAAAAGAGGATAATAATAATGACATTACGAGATAGCGGTTGCGTGTCTTCTTCGTGTACTATGGTCTCCACGTCGGGACCATAGACTTCTTCTGCCGTAGGATAATATTTTTTGTCCTCATGAAGAACAACCTGCATCTGTGGCACATCATCGTCATCTCTATCGTCGTCCATGTCTTCATCCTGAAGAAGTTAGGAGGTTAATTGTCGATTTACAATATTAGATAAGTGAACGTAGCCTAACTCTAATATTATATAAGGCCTACAGTGTACATGCATACAATGCAGGCATTTAAATTTGAGAAGTGGAATTTTCTACTTCGGTTACCTCATCATAGTCCTGTTGTCCACCATCTCGACGGTCGATGTCATCAACATCATCTTCATCGCTGTCAAGTTCCGGGCCAATATAATTGCCAAACTCATCGTACATATCCGTGTCCATGTTTGAAAATGTGTGTTTGATTCAAACGTAAGACTTGCTTCTGAAAAAATCAAAATGAGGTTTCAAAATGTGCGCATGGCTCGAACAATGTGCCCGGAATAAATAAAACGCGTGTTTTAAATACAAGCAGTCCTTGTTCAAGCCTCAAAGCAGCAAACTAAAAGGAATATTATGCATGCACTAACCTGTATTTTATTGTCAACAGTTTAGTTAGTTTAGCTTTTACGATAATTATATAAATACGGTTTGAACGTCAAGAAAACGTTTCATAGGCGCCGTTGAAACCTTCTTTTACAATAGTGCTGCGTGCATTGTGGTCCATTCTAAATAGTCCCAAGATGCACCGCAACAAAATAACAGAGAATAAAAATGGCGGTAGTTTTAAGCTTCCTTTGTGACGTTGTAGATAGATAGATGCTTTTACTCCTTTCAAACGGAGGTCTCCATATTGATCCAATAGGCGTCAGGCGCCATTCTACGTGTATCGGTTACACCAATGTTCAGGGGATCATCTACATAGATGTTGGTGGCGTGGTTTTTGGCAGCTCATTAAACATGCTAATTTATGCAATTTTGGACGACGATAAAGGACGATGTTTTTACTCGCAGCACTTCAGTGCTGTCGGATCCACAAGAAGAAAACGTCACCTGGGGATTGTTCTGGACGATTGACCACATGGTAAGTCAAAATTAGATACATTTTGACAATTTTAAATAGTTTATTAATAAATATGGAAATTAAATTTGTGCAATATATGTACAGTGGCAATTTAAAAGTGAATAATAATGCTATATGTATTTAAGCCGGTGAAGGAGTTAAATTCAAGAGTTAAATTCCTCATGTTATCCTCATGTTACATTTTATTTTATACCATGTTTTTTAAAAACACGCAAAACAATAAAAAAATAACTTACCAGTTATTCAGCAGACCTTACTTGTATGCATGATTGACAGAAATATCAGCAATTTATGCTGATAAATTTTTTATTCGCGATTTACTTCGTTCCGATTTGAATT
>JAQGAF010001809.1:0-27344 GCA_034687865.1 Kryphioiulus occultus
GCCCCCTGGCGTTGGTGATGGGCCCAATAGGTGCGAAAATAGGCCAACGTTAAAAATTCCACAAACAAACAAACAATGTTGTAAGTTTATTTAAGGGGTTTTAACATGCGATGGACGTGTCAATGGTCATTGAAGCGCGCTAATGTACTGATTGATACAGTTTTCCACTCATTACAAAAATAATTTAAAAACCTTTTAGTTACACGGAACAAATATTGGAAAAAGAAGAATTACTCCTATAGCAGGGATCCCCCAGACCTGAAAAACCTGAAGAAATCTGGGAAATTGCAAGAGGGAAATTTAACAAGTCAATAATAGATTTTGCATAGTTATTGGATAGCACAAAAATCAAGAGATGACAAGCATTTCTGTAAAAGAAAATAACCGCTTAAATCTCAATTTAAGCATTCTCAGTATAGCATTCATTACATTGACCTGTCATCTTTTTTGCATCTTGAAATGTCAGAATGTCAGGATGGCAGGGAGTTTGTTTTAAAACCTGGAAAGCCGGGAAAGGCTTCTGGCATCTGTGGGAGAACCCTGTAGTTTTATTTTGTTTCGCTCTCGGAGATTAACAGCAGACGGGGCTGTAGTCGCAAGTATCGAAAATGGCGTCTACATAGGCAAACAGTTCTGCCATTGGTACCATGAGACCAAATCGCCAATAACTGTCAGATGCCTGTTTTTACTCTTATCGAATAAAACTATCGCAGTAGGATAATTTGCAATGGCATGCATCATAAAAGTTGGACGTTTTTTTAAAAATTGTTATGGCGAAAAGAGAATTTGCTGTCTAAATCAACTCTGCAAGTATGCTCCGTAGGTCGCCATGTGTGGCGTCTTGCATGGCGTCATTAATTTTTTGTCACGCAATCTTCTGAGTGTGGGATTGCTACTTAGCGTCAGGCCCTAAGCGAGTGCTTAAGTGCACATCGATGTTATCATTTAAAATTTGTTGCCATTTCAGGGTTGTCTGCGTGCCCATAGGGATGGCGGTTGGGGTAGGTGGGAGGTGGAAAATAGATTTTTCGAGTTATTTTTTGGCGTCGAACTAATGAGCTCGGAATGGCTTATTTCCGAGCTGGTTGCCCTCCGATGCTCCTAGGCGGTAGACGGAATATTGATGATGAAGCATAATTAAAAAAGACTTTAAAGTATGTTAATCAGCCGAGCAGAAAGCTGATAAGCGGTGAATGATGGCTAAATATTGCAAAAATAGTGCCTTTTTGTATTAATCGACAATTTATAGATTGCGGGCCAGCCAGTTTGTCCCAGCCTGCACGGTTATCTTTATGACAGGGTGACGCCTTATTTGCCTGCAAATTATGCTGGAGTATATTTTCGTCAAAATAATTTTTTGACTTCACACTACTTTTTCCCCTAGTAATTTTGCGCAAATTAATTTTATGCATGTTACCAGAAAGTTTAATTGCATCTTGAAAAATTGCATTTGGATTTTGGAGAATTACCACCTTAACTTACCATTGTTTGAGTGTGAGATCGGTCTTAAGGGCGTTTTAAATTCCGTGCCATATGTCGTGCTTGCTACGACTGTTTATTCTTCTATTGCCTTTTCAACTACGTAAATAACAAGCCTTATCAGTGGTGCGTGTCATGCAACATGGCAATTAAAATTGATCTCTTGATCCACACTGTAATCGCACCGTTTTGTTTAATATTTCGTTGCATTGACATCACGCCATATGTAGAGCGAGGAATTTTTCAATTTTACTTGCATGGCGATTTTTATGATACCCCCTTGAAAGCGTCATATACCATTAGATGGCGCTTGAATTTTGTAACTAGTTCAACGAGAACTGAGCATCCATACTATGCACGTTTCCCTCTAATAGGGTAGGATACCGAGAAGATGCACGCTAATGCGACCTGTAATTGCGCTGTTTTCTCGCCTATTTTTGCTTGTGTTAGTTTAACTAATCTAGGCCAATATTGGCGAGAAACCAGTTGGCAGGCACAAATTGGCGTCTGCGAGCCTACCTGTTTGTAATGGGCGAATGCGTAGCTATATGCGTCTGCCGAAGCTGTTTTCATTTGAATTGCCTTCATTGAAAATATGTTAAAGTGGGAAATTTGTAAATATCATTAGCGCCACTCGATTGCCATGATTATTAGTTTTCTCCGAGGAACGGGAAGGCGGAATAATTTAATGACCAGTTGCCGCTTCATTTGAAAACCCTTTTTAATTTTCGTTAATTGCTCGTAATCAATGGGCGCGCTTGACTATCGTTGAATGCGCTCAATGAATCTATTTGCGAAAGGCACGAATTGACGCTTTCACGGCTGTAGAGCATCTAATTTCTATAATATCCGTATTTCGCAGTCAAGTAGACAAACTTTCGTCGTGATTAATAGGTTTGCAGACACTTATCGTTGTTTCTGATTTTTCGTTTTCGTTAAACGATTCTTCTCTGCATATCATTGGATGCATTTACAATTGCGATAAGAGGTCAGAGTTCCCGCTTTCTGAAATGTCAGGAAAAATCGGTGAATGTGAGATAGTTTGAGATAGTTTGCATCTCACGCTAATTGTCTGGGAAATGACTGAAAAGTTGTCATAGTATGTCAAGGAAATTGAGTTGAGAATTTTGAGTGGGAACCCTGGAAGTGAACCTGGAAAAAGTACCAGCAGCACACATGTTTTTGCACAAGAAAAGTGAAACCTTTCTATTGTGAAGTTGGGCAACATTCTGTAGCCTTTATTCAGACATTGTAAGATTTTAGCAGACATGATAAACAAGGGGTGTAGAAAGCAATGGAAACATTAACAGACTGGTCAATGTAATTTGTTGGTGGTCACTATGGTTTGAAGGGGCAACTTCAACGTCTGCCCTTGTTAGAAAAATCTTCGAGATTTGAACGGTTCCGAGCATTGTTTTAGCAACGTAAGAGGGTTCGCCCATGCATAGCCATCATTTTGAATTAGCCAACGCACCTTCCAGGTAATGCTCAGTGCGATTGATCACGCATTGATCCGGAAGACTGGCTGCCTGGAGATTTCCTGCGTTTCCGGGTCGTCCCTTTCGCTAATGTCGCTGCCATCTCAACGTTAAGGGCGTGCGAGTTAAGGCCCTTGATTGCGTATGTGTAGCGTGCTCGGAAGGCATTTGGACCAGGAATGTCGTGACACGCGGCCACTTGATAACTTGGTTCTTGATTTCCGATTATCGCATTTCCATGCAGTCCACATTTATTGATTTTTGCAAGCCATCCACATTGAGAATATCTTCTCAATTATAGACATCGCGATTAATTTCATGGTCGTTTGCGGCACAAAATTGCAGCGTAGATGGGAATCAAATCAAAAATTTTACTTTCTAAACCGGATTTTGCGAGATATACAATAAGCAAATTAAATGGGCTTTCGGCGAAGTTTTTGGCAGATGAAAACTTGGCTTGGAAACTGCTGACAATAAAGTCGCTTATTCAGCGTTCTCCAATGAAATTAGTTCGCATGATTATTGGCAAATAAGGGAAATCATATAGCTGCATGAGTTTGACAATGGTTACTCGCTTTTATTTTCTACAGTCGTACGATGGCGCCACGGGTTTCTATAAAAATCAATACGTGTAGTTGTTTGAATAATCACGTGCCGATGCGCGATGAGACGGCGAACGTTGCAACCATGGCAACTGTGGAACGTGAGATTTTATTTAGAATGGAATTCTATATTGCAAAAATGCACCTCTGCGTTTTTTTGAAAATGGCGTAAAATGCCATTCACTCGCCAGCTTTACATGTAGCCGTATCTCAATATATCTCAAGTAAGACAACCATTAGCAGACAATTATTATATTTGCAGCTTAAAAAATCTATTTTCGACGTTTTTCATACAAAATTTAGCGATGCCCAGCTATTGATCAGATGGCTAGTGAGGAAAGAATAGAAGTCGATAGAGGTTTTCTTCTATTTGACGGTTTAACTGGACGTCTGGAAAACCTGGAAAAGTCAGGAAAATTGATATAATGTGTTGTGGCAGTACTACTTTGATCGATGTAAATGTCTCAGAAAATCATTAGAAGAGATTATTTGGATTCTATACTTTCATAAAAATTTAGTATACGGCATTTTCATTATAATTTCCTAATATTTCTTATGAAAAATCCACTAAAATACACCTAAAATCCATTATTTCTGCTAATTTTCGTTAAACAAATTTCGGCAGAAGTCCACAAAAAGTGTTTGTCATCTAGAGGTCTCATCGTACGGATACATTAAAAATTCATTATTTCTTGTAATTTTTCACAAATTTTGCCAACGATATTTAATTAATAATATTATTTCCTTTTACCAAATGTTGGGCTAAAATCCATCATCCATATCTTTTGCCAGCTCTTTCAGCTCATGCTCATGATTTTAACACTGCTTAAATTGCTTCAGTATATTAAAATCTTGAAAAGAACATAAATACAGCATCCGCAAAGAATTTTTTTAAAACTTGTCTAGAAATTTTCCAAAAAGTGTCTGGAAAAGTCAGGGAAATTTAATTGAAGATTCGGCCAGTCACCAGACACGCGTGTGTTGTTTGATTATGACTCGTTCTCATTACTGGAGCTTCTATCATTATATTAAATTTTGTCAACTAACAGTAATTTCCACTGAATGAGACCACTCGTGTTCCTGGAGTGAAATTGATTTGTTTTTTGCGTAGTTTGTCTTGGGTATTTTGCATAAGGGATAAACCACTTTGACGTTCTTGAACTTCCATGGAGCGTCGTGGGTGCTGGGAGATTCCATGTCGATTCATTGACCTAATTCCAGCCATTATTGCCGACAAAACATTTTTTGCCAATTTTGCGCTTGTCAATCTCGCTGCAAAGTGTATGAGGGAGAGAGAAGAAAAAAAAATTGCAAAAAGCATCCTATTGCAAAATGTTACGACAGGGGCAGCATTTGGCTTTCTGATTCGGTATAAAGGCCTTGACCCGTATGTTGGATCTGTTTTTTCTGGGACCAGGAATCATTCGCTGTCCAATTGGACTTCAGGGAAGCTTTTTTCAACGTCAGTCCACTTGATATTTTGTGCGTGCTGGCTCTCCTGTTCCGCTCTGTGGCATTTTAAAGAGCCACGTTAGTGCTATTGAACCTACTGGTCAATACACGAGGAGGCAGTTTTTGAAGGGAAATTCAACAACAAAACTGGGCGTCCAGCGGCTTATGACCGTCCAGGGACGGTCACCGCAGTATTCAGGATCGTGCTTGCGTTGCCATCGAGTATTGCGCTGAAAATTGCAATGAACATTGAAGTTGCTGGCAGAATTGGATTTTTCGTTTTCCTCCTTGCCTATAGGCATTACACCCGTACCTCTTTATACGGCTTTTCGCTATAACGGCCTTTTTGATTTATGGCAATGCTTTGTTTTACAGCCAAAAATTTCACTATAACGGTCATTTCGGCCCATTGATGATAGCAAAACGGGAATACTGATGTCACATTTGTGCTAATCGAGGCGACCGATGCAAACTATACGAGGCAATGGAAACAATATAACACGTTTGTCTGAGTCACATCTTATGTCTGTCATCGCAATCAGTAGTTGAAGATGGCCCTGTTTTAAAACGTTGGTCCAAATGTTGCCGTTTCGCTTCTTTTTAGCTCAATGAACTTAATATATACCGCGTTCAAGTTGATCCTGATGAAGAACATGCTAAATCATGACAAAACAACAGGATTTTGATCAATTTTTTAAAACAGGACCATTCACAACTGCGGATACATGTACATGTATGTTCAGTAAGCGTTGATGTGTATGTCATACATAATGTTCTTCAAGATTGCAATTGGTTTGTTACATATATATCGCATGGAGCACATGTATTTTTAAAATATGTATTGGAAATAGTGTTACAATTAGGCTGATTTTATTTTTTTTTTCGTGAAATTGAAACGATTCTATTGAATTAACATGGGGTTTTATGCTAAAACAAGATTCGTTATACAGCATTTCGCTTTACGGATTACTTTCCAAGAATCTACAGTATATTGGCCGTAAAGCGAGGTATAAGTGTATTGCACTGAGAATTGCAATGAGCATTGAAGATGCAATGGCAGAATGGGATTTTTCGTTTTCCTCTTTACCTACAGGCATTACTCATTTAAATCGATTTTAATTTCTTTTTATATAGGCTACGTTACCCAAAACCATTTCTTGTTTTGTCAAATGGCTTTTTCGAGCCTGCTACTTGAGCGTCATGCGGAGTGATTTTGTCATTTCCTATAATATCCATGGCCTCCTCTCAATGGCTTTTCCCAAAATGTCACCCCGGCGTTCATGAAGACTAATGGCGCAATTACGCTCTTCAGATCGTCATGAGAACTTATGCTTTTGAAAGGCGTCGCAATATTGACACTGAGGAAATAAGAAGTAATGGAAAGAGAGATTTAAATCATTCTTTTATCCGCTGAATTACATTGCTGTACCCCTGCTATTTGCGATCATTTATCCTATTCAGGTGAAATCGTTTGCCGATGACACTCGCGAGTGCCTACTTTTGCATTACTTTTGCTCACTTTTTGATAACTTCTCAAGTGTTTCAATTAAGGCAGCATAAAACTAATGCATTTTCTTATGCCTTTAACAGATTCAAAATATATGCACAAAATGGAAATTGTTTGGTGTAAAATTGAATGTGCATTTGCGAAGCATATTTTCCCCTTCCACCCCTCATACTCTTCATACATGCCAAAGAAAAACCCGATAATTAAAAAACGTGGTTACCTACCATGTTAATAATTAATTAGGTGAACAGACTGTTTTGATGGTTTCTGCGGTAAATTGTGGGCGTAAGTGCTGGCAACACCGTATCACGGTACATTATCTAGTTTGTAAAATTAGATTTTAGTTCGGTATGACCTCAATATTAGGATTAATCTTGTACGCATTTCCTTCGAGGCTAAAATTGCATGCCATCAGTCTTTGGAATTGTCGTAAAAAGTAAAGCTACTACAAGAAATTTAATTTAAAGATGACGAACATAACATGCCTTTGATGAGAGTAGGGTACTGAGTTGTATTGAATTGGAAAAATTATATTATCATTTAAAAAAATGAATGATTTACATAGTTCAGATCACTAGTAATGGCTTTCCCTTAAAGGAAAGATAAAATTTAAATTTACAAATTTTGATAAAAAGGGGTTGAACTAAAACTCGCCGACAACTCAGTGATACATCAAATTGTCAACTACACAAGAAGTAGAAATAAAGTGTAAAAATGTTCAATTTTATTTTGCATTTTTGGTACCTTTTTTGGCATTTTGGTGCATTTCCGCATCTCTGGACTTAAATCGAAAAATACAGATCGATTGTAATAAGCGATTTCGTTGTTTTGTCTGTTTTGCCCATTCTAGTTCATGAATCGGTGTGGCTCCTGTTCAGTTGTTTCTGAAACTTCCAACTTCGAATTTCGTTTTGCACATCAGCCCTTTGATGCACGAAGTACACGCATAGGCACCAGCAACCGTGTCGTGTGGCCCCCCGCAACTCATAACCGAACCTATAACCTCGTATAACGGCTCGTTTTAAACTCAAATTGTATTTGGCCCAACCTTCCCAGCATGTTGCCTCAATTTTCAGTATACGGTCTTCTAGGCGCGTCCTTGCAGCTTAAATTTCCGATGCTATGAAATGGTTCAGGGCTTTTTATAGGAAGAAGCATTGGTCGTTTTTTATTTTACAATCCTCCTTAACTTTCGCTATGTAATAAATGGTACAAAGGGCATTGTGTAGCCGAAGATCGCATAACGCGTAAAAATGCGCCGCACCCATCGATGCCTCGTAGAATGGCGATAAATAGGGCTCGTCTTAGATGAAAAATGCAATTCAACGTCTATCTCTTCCCTATTGCGAATTTCTATATAAAAAATCTCGAGATGTTTTAAGTGTCTGAGAAGCTGCTAAAAAGACGACCCTTGCCGGCGAAATTGATGGCGTATAATGGTCTTTGGCGCTTCATCATCTAGCCCATATTACGGGCTGGAAAATACTTAAAATCTCTCCCAAGGATCATTTTCTTTTTGAAAAATCTTAGACGTTTCGGCTCTCACAATTGGGCGATGAGAGATTTTGATCTTTTGAATATTTCCCAATCGCCCCATTTGCGAGATTTACGACCCCTTCGCAGGCTAATCCGGAAGCGAGCAAATAATGAAGGGAAATTCACGGAAACGGGCCGAAATTTTGAGAAAATTTCACTTCTAGCATCTTAGGAACACGTTTATGTAACGTCTTCCTCGACTATGTGTTGGCTAAACAGCGTGCTCGTTGATGTCGTAAATGTCAGGGTTTCCTCAGAACCTGGGAATCCTGGAAAACCTGGAAAAGTCAGGGGATTTGCAACTGACTGGGAAACCTGAATGGAAAGTCAAGGGTGTTTTGAAATTTTTTCAGTCAGGCAGTTTCCTAACTTTTAGTTATAATTTGAATCCAGAAGGTATTTCATATATCGATTTTAGCGTGTGCTATGGTTTTTAGGTGAAGTTGCCCTTTGCAGTATGAAATAAACTTACAATATGGTATAGTTGGTTCATTCTATTGGCTGCATTTTGACAATATCGAAATTTGCCAAATCACTATAAATTCCGAGCTTCTGAGTACTCCTTATGAAAAAAGTGTATTTTAATGCACTTTTTTTAATTTCGATCAAAATATGATAATGCTTTGATGTTGCATTAATTCCTTTATTATACAAATTTAATAATTATCGTCCTGGTAAAAGACGGGTTCTTTTTAGTTGATAATGATCGATGGGAAAACTAAATGTCAGGGGAAAATCAGAATGTTAACCTGGGAACCTGGGAAAGGCAGGGGATTTTATGTTGCTAAATCTGTGGGGACCCCGTGTGTACGGGGTAAGCAGAAAGTCTGATTTCATCAAAATATCACAAATTAACATCGCGTATTATCATGCATGCACTTGTTGTCTATTACACTACCCCAAAAAGCGCTGAAGATTGTGGCCAAAAAATGTGCTGCCCCTGGGTGAAGGCTACCCTCTCTCGCCCAGCTGTGCTTACAAGTTGCTCCCAAACAAGAAGTTTATTCAATCATTGCGCGACCACAACTCAAAATTGTTTGGGCCATTACTTTTGCAAGGTTTGATAAAGTATTCTACATTCTATACATACTAAAGTTTGCCTTTATCCCTTTACTGTCATAATGGGATAAGCGCTGAAAGGGTCTGTTCAAAATCTACGTAATTCATTTTCATCCTTTTTGAATATAATCGCATTTTCGCATGGAGCCATTGATGTTTGTTTAGATCTCCAGCCTCCACATCTAATGCACTACATGCGATTTGCAGATGGCCGATGGGGTGCTTTTAGTACCGTTTTGTAATGCATCAATGGCCTATCAGATTACTTAATTTTTCGGCGATGCGTTGCTTCGAAGTATTAAGTAATTGGATCATCCTGCACTCAAATGGTAATTTTAGAACATCATTTTTGGATATTTTAGCAAACATTTACTTGTTTCCACTAATACTCGGGTGCCGTTTATAAATTAAGACAAAAATTGAGTTTAAGATGATTTGTTGTAGATTTAATATGGATCACACGATGGTTTTGCGCACAAAACATACGCTAATGGCTTTATATCTTATAACGTAACACATTCTCAAAAAATGAACCTATTACTGGTTTCAGTATCATCATTATTACTTCATTATACATAACGCTCCTGCAATTCCCTCCTGCTATTGATATTGCTCCAGATAATTCCAGTAGAACTTTAAATTTGTGTTCAATTTATAAGTGCTTATATGTAGGGGTTGTATCGAGTGTTGTCTTATAGCGTTTCCACTGTAAATAAAAAGTAGGACGGAAATGCTTTTCTTTGAATTTCAGGGCATAAAACAAATATCGTTAGTTTTTCATGCATGATGTTAAACAGACAATTGTTCAGTGTTTTTCGTGGCATATGCGTTGTATAGATGATAATACGAAAACCGAGCGATCCGTGAGCAATCGATTGCGACCCACTCGAAACCAAGGTTGTCATTTTGTTTTCGTTGGAAATACAATAAACTCGAAATTGACGTTGCCCATGTACTGTGGCGAAAAAAAATCGCGAATTAGCTCGAGATCCAGTTCTGTCAATGCTTAATTTAATTTACTTTTATTTGTGAAATGAAGTTGGTTCGGTTACTTTGATATTTTAAATTATTTGATGGGTGATTTTTTTCAATGAAAATTGTACAGTAATTGCAGTTAGCCACTGATTGGTTGAAAGTTCCTCCTTATCTTGAGTTGATTTGAACAATCCTATAATGCATCTAATTTTCATGAGATTTTTGTCCAAGTTAAGTTTGAGACAAGATGAAAATTTAATGGTTGTCCCTGAAGTTAGGCAATCATTGACAACATATTTGCTGCGCAGTGCTGCCTTACCTTTCTGGTGGGTTTGGATTGTTCAAGAGTACGTTGGGGTGGGTTTCAGTGAGTAGAAGTTGTGGGGACACACTGACCATTCAAATAAATGCTATGGAAATTGAAGTGGAAGAGACATAATAAAACATCAGTAATTCACTAATGCAGGCTGCTTTTATAGCCGTGAAATAGGGTGATTTAGGCTGGCTTTTTCTAGGAAAACTGCGCTAGCCCATGCAGAGCTTAAATAATTTAGCACCTACTTTCAGAAATCCCAGATTTTGTTTGGTGAATGACCTTTTAAGGCTCTTTCAGTATCGAGCAGCTAGTGTCATTTCTATTGCTGCCTATATCGTGAAATGAGTACTTGCTTATTCAAAACAGATCGTTGCATTTTTGAACGATCTTCAGTGGTCCATAAACGCTTCTCTAGCGATTGTTTATGAATCCGATTTAGTGACTTGTCAGCCGGAGGTGGCTAAGGTGTTTTTTTCCCTCTTTCTTACAAAATAAGTCTCTTTCCGGAATATACAAGGCAAAAAATCTGGCTTCTAAGTGAGGTCGTTTATTTCTCATGCATAGTTTTTTCTTGTCCTCTTTTCACTGCAACAATGAATAATGAATGACCAACCTCGGCGGTTGGATGCATTCAAGCTGCGCTTTTTATCTTGGAAACCAAACCCGGTTTTGAATTTCTGGCACGTACGCCACCGTGAGGAATTATTTTTCGCGAAAAAAATTCAATAAACCGTTAGGGAGAAATGGCTATGAAAATCCTCAGAAAAATCGCTTTTATACACGTTTGCGTACGAGCAGGTTTCCTACCATTTCTCCGTGCTTTCCGAACACTTCGCATTTTCTCACATGGCCATGTTCCTCATTTCCCAGCAAGTAATAACTATATTTGTAGGGCAGATTCTCTATTTCTTACTAGTTTTAGGCTCTCGTGATTTCGTTGTTATGAGTTGTGCAGCTTCCCACACGTGACCTGAATGGGTTTTACAAGGGCCTTTGAACTTATATCGCTAAGGTTTTATAATGTTGAAACTTTCATTTTTGAATCAATGCTAGTATTTTTTGTTATACCTTGTCTATAATCGTATACATGAATTACATCTGCCCTAGCTGTCGGAATTGATCCTTCTTATTTGTGTGGGTTTAATCTTTGAAAGTCAGGGGACTTGTAACTGACTGGGATACCTAACGTTTAATTATAATTTCAAAACAGTTCTTTCATGCTGTATATCGATTTAGTCAGCAGTTAATATCGCATTAGAGTGGATTTCATCGCTAATGTGTGTCAATTACTTTACTAACAAAGTAATTTCTGAATTAGCAGCCCCGTACCACCAGGCAATCACTGCTAGCCTACGAGTCGTTAGCAGAAGCCCACTCATGGTGTCTTTTCTGGAGCAAGCATTAAACTCTTCGCATTTGTATCCCAACAAATTTAACACGTCGACACAATGTGTATTTGGTCGGGAACCTTATTGCATGTCATGTAATGTTTGAGCTGTGAATGAAATGCTGGCAAGTAGAATTGAAAGCCATGTAAGTCCATTTACCCTTCATCTCTAGATGTCAATCTTCCTCAGTCTGAGATGAATTGGTATTAATAAAGCGTTTATAGTCTCCAAACCCGCTGTTTTATTGACGCGTTAAATGAACCATATTTTCGTTTACATATTGTTTGTACGCTAGAATAAGTGCATTGGAATGGGATGAATTATAGGCGAGTGGATTGTGATTTGATGGGCGTCAACTGCTGAAACGTATAGGCCAAACGTACGTGCTGCTATAGGCCAGCCAATTTCCTACGACCATTATTGAGGGTCAGGACATTCTTGATGAAATATGGATTTTCGTGGGCCAACCTGTAATTTATTGTTTCTTAGTATTTAATATCTGGAGTTTTTATCGAGATTTAGGCTTTTTCCCCTCCCGACCCTCCATTTCTATGCTCGATTTTGCGAAGAAATCGATAGGTTTTTTGGGGGGGGGTTCAATTTGAACGTGGCAACAATAATCTGCTTTCAGTTATATGGGCAAATGTGCCGCGTAGATAAAAATAAAATGGTTGTAAAAATGCTAAGCGAGTGATATATACGAGTATTATGTATTCTGAGAAATATCTATAATCGAACGTTTCGTATTACAGCGAAAATACGGTGATGAAGGATCCAACACTCGTGTTACACAGGGCTTACCGTTCCGAGCACAACCGAGGGTTTTATTAACCGTATTTTTTTTCAAACAGATTCTTATAGTCACTAATTACTCCAAAGAAGGGGAGGGGGACGTTAAATTTTATGGAACTCGTGTTGCCTTCCTAGAATCAACCGATACGATTGCTCGGATTATTTTCTTTTCCAAGCAATTAATTACACACTTTACTATTTCGTACTGCTCGTGAAATACTTAGGCCCAATATTATACAACGTATGCGCCCATTTTAAAGTCTGATTTGCAATTTAATCGACTAATAAAATTGGGTCAGACGTGTGCAATCATAGGAAATGAGAGGCCAGTGGAATTGCCTTTGGATGCAAACACCTTAGGAATCATTTATTGAGAATTATGATTTGACCTCTGATGTCTGAACCTCATTCGGTACCTTTGCCTTATGTTATAGACTCAATTTTTCTGATGGTCAGTATGCTCCCTAATGTTTTAATGATAGCTTGTATTTTATGTATCAAAACGTCATTTTGGTCATCACGTCTACATAAAAACCGATAAGCCACGTGCTTTACTGCAGTCTGGTCTATACATGTCTCAGATATTGTCCATGAATATCTCTCGAAACGGAGAAAGATTAAGATTTCGCAGTCGAATAGCGTAAATGATAGAGGTCACCACATCTCTATGGTAACTGCAATATATTGTACTGTACATGTAGGTCTCAAGCTGCCAGTTTTCCGATTTATTTTTAAATATTGGATATGGAAAAAGGTTCGAATGAAATACAGTGGACCTGATAAATACAATACAGTGAAACTTCGATTTTCCCGCACTCGTTTAACCGTCGTTCTCTATTAACCGTCGGCATGTCAAGAAACAAAAGAGCCACCAAAGGAAAACTAAATATTTTTATACACAAAAGTACAATTCTATGTCGTGCACTCCTGAGCAGCTACCACAACTGTCCGAACACTCAGAAAGTTTTGAAACAAAACTGATAACTTTTTGAAAAATAAATACACATGAGTACGAGCGTATTCACGTGTGTATTCCGTTTTGCGTTATTCGATTATCCGTCACACCCGCTGTCTCGACCCCTGGCGGATAATCGATGTTTCACTGTATAAAAGAAACTTTGAATTAAATACAGAGTGGGAGCATTTGCTCAAGCTTTATTACTGCTTTATAAATTTTGCATAAACAAAGCTTTTACCTCTATATTTTCTGTTCGCCTTTTTTTTCTCCAGCATACTCTACGTGCAAGTATAGGGAAAACACATATTCCAGCACGCTGTGATTTCGTTAGCATTGAATATTCATGTTTCTTGACTTAAAAGTAATCCTCGAAATTGGCTACGCTCACTTGAGCACTTTCTTCGCTAATTGCAGGGCCTACAGGATCCGCCATTTATTGCGAGGAATCGAGCTCCCAGCCCGCATTATTTTCACGACCAATTAAACCAGAAGGATATCAAAATTTTACTACCTTAAGCTCTCCTGTCTGAGTACTTGACTTATTATTGCGAGAAAAACGAGTGCCTCTATACGGGGCTTTTTGAAGCAACGGTATTTACAGTATCTTATCTTAATTTTCGCATCTGCTGCTGGTGCTGATGCCCTTTGAAACATAGTTGGTTGGACTTTGGGGATGTAGATTCACTCAAATATTCAACTACAAAAACCTTTACTTCAATGCGTACCATTTTATCCTTGTCCTTAATTTTCAACTTGTAAGCGGGTTAGCTTGATTTCTGGAGGATGGAGTAAAATCAGCTGTTTCTCAATTAATTCAAATGCTAATTTGAAACGTGTGTGGTACATTAGTTTCATATTTTTGTGAAATCGGTTGTTTTCTCAGGCCTTACTGAGACTATGTCGCACCCCCGCTTCAATAGCAACACAACTCAAAATTGCAACTTTTTGAGTTGTGTGACTGCTGAAGCAGGGGTGCGATACCGCATGCATGTGAAATTCTCCACCTGCGTGTGTATTTTTGGAATCGTACGCCGAATTTATTAGAATATTCAAATTTTCAACTATTGGGCTTTTCAAGCTTTCTCTATCAATCCAATTTGTTTTTATCTAAGTGGATTGTAAGGCAAAGTATAGCGTCTTTCAGCAAAAGCTACGACAACACGTACGAACAGGGGATCTGTAGTTTGTAACGAGGTCTATTCTCTCGCAATTTCTGCCATTCGCTCCCACGCCCTCTATATACGTTTCGCATATCCCAACCGAATTTAAAGCTAATTTATGAATATCAACCGGATGATATATTCACATTTCGCGGTGTTATCGAAAATGATCACGATTTTATCGCCGAGCACATTCTTCGCCAATTTGCATTTTTAGTGACGCTATATGTTATTGTATCTAACGCTGGGTTTTCTTTTCCTCAAATTTTGTGCTTGAAATACTAACGATGAAACTCGATTTGCACGGCTGCCTCGTAGTATTATACGTGTAGGTGTCCGTATGCTTTTTATCATTTACTGCGACGCTCCTGCTGCAATCCTAGACGAGTTCTAGACTAATTTATTCGCAGTTTGTTTTCCAGCGTAATGCGATATAGGGATAATTTAGATAATTTTGTGCTTGTATATATTCTTGCAAGAGCTTTGATTGGCAGGGAGAATACGGTTCGCCCTCCAAACGTTTTTTTACTCACATTTCGTGTTGGTTGGTTGTGCGCATGAGCTGCTAGACATCTGATCCCAGAAATTAAGCCAACTTGGGTCTGGTGTGTTATTGCATTTTCGAGGTGTCTGTGCTGATTAGCGATATTTGAGTTACCTATATTGAATTAGTAATTTTCCATCAACGAATATTACCATCTTAACATTTTAGCTACGCTGAGAATAGATGTAGTGTATTTTAAGTCTAAGAAATACATTACATTCAACATGGTTCCCCCATACCCAAAAAACCTGAAAAAGTCAAGGAAATTCAACAAATCAATTTTACATAGCTAGTTATTGGTTAGGACAAAATGAACAAATGACTTCAAATTCTGTAGAAAAAATTAAAAAAATTAGATACACGTAAATTGTCTGTTTCCCTGTGAAAAATTGTTCTATCTCCTGTTCATACGTTAAATAATAAGCAATAAATATGGCATTACTTACGTCGGCATGTCATATTTTTGCATTTTCAGTGGTCAAGGTGGTCAGGGAAATTTGTGGTAAAATCTGGAAAAGACAAGGAAGCTGAAAATGTTATCTCTGGGGAAACCCTGTACAAGTACATTTAATTACCCTTTTATGGAGGTTGTATCTCCAGGTACATAAGTATTTTGTGCAAATTTGGTAATAGAAAATAAACTACATCGGCAGTGTCGAGGAGAGAGAGAGAGAGAAGCACGAAGGGAAATCAATCCTAGTGTCAGTTGACATGGTTAGATACAGGTGAGTGTGATATGGGGAGAAACCAGGGGGGCCGGACCCCAGTTCCAATGGAAACAGTTGGAAAGCCTTAAGTTGGCCTTTACTGGGGGTCCGGTGTTGCTGGTTGCTGGGATTGTGCATGTGCATATGTTCTTGCTATTCTGAACTGAGCTGGTGAGATATTGGCTCGGATCATACTGGTTAGCTTTAGAATAGTAAGGGTGTGAGTAATCGTGGATGAGATGCATCCAACAGATATTATTTTTTTTTGCAAAGAATACAGTTGGCAGCGGAGTTTGCAACCGAAGTTTAAGCTTTCATAACGTGTCCGGGTTGAACTTAAAATCAGTATGGGAAGTTTGAGTTCGATTGTAAACATTCTAAAACCTTGTAAAGTTGTGATAGATACGTGTACATCCATTTCTATTTACTTACGTGTTTTTAAAACTTTGCATTTAGCGTTCACGCAAGACATGGGAAAGTACTCTAAAAACTTGTTACTAATAGTTTCGTATATAAACCTACGCAGTTTTCACTTCGACGTCATCATCTTTCTCCTTGCTATCTACAATGTAGCCGTTTTACCTTGACTCGAACCTGGCCACTTTCCATCCACCCTAATTATTTCAAGTAGCTGCAGCAGAGCTGATTTTGATTGTAGTGATTAATTACCTAAGTGCTCATCACCAACACGTAATTTAATTAATGCGATCGCCGCTGCTTAATGCGCGATAATTTATCGCGTTTGCCGACGTATCGTTTCCACAGATAATTACGTTAAACTGTAGCATATGGAATATTTAGACGAACGATGGAAAAAACAAAGACATTTTTCGATGTTTCTTGTTTCCCTTTCATAAACGACACCCAACTGTATAGTGACTTTCATTTGAAAATGAAATTCTTGCATTATCTTCGCTGTGACAGGCCCTGCAATACGTTGTTATTGATTCGTTTTGTTTCGATATTATTTATGGTCCTGCGAGCATAAGTAGATGCATTCGAATTGATCCTGGAATAAACGGAGTGGCGTCATTTGAATATATTGCATTTGCCGAGCCAAATAAGAGCCAGGTTCATAAATCAGAATTCTCCAAGAAAATGGCTGAGCGCGCTGGGTGGCGATTTTAATCTGGAAGACGTATGCCCTGGACACAACGTTGAGTCGCGAAATGACACATTTTTCAAACGACCATTAATTACACTCGCCGTGCATTACGTCTCGAGAATATGCAAACCAATTTAGCGTTGCCTAGCATATGTTTTCGGAAGCATTTCGCCACAGCTTTTGTCCTCTTAGAATGCATCGTGCAGAGCCTTTGTTGAATACACCGTTTGTTTAAATTCAAATTTGCTAACAGACACACGTGTGCAGGGTCAGGGTGATCATAGTCACACCTTCATTACAAAACAGAATTTGTTTAAATCTGTTATTTGCAATGACTACGTTTTGGAAACAGCTATAATAAAGCTGCATTAGAATAAAGTACCTCTAAAAATTTGCTAGAAATTTTCATATTATGAAATAGTATTATTCAGTGTAACTATTCACTGTTATAAGTTATAAATGCGCTATTATTTATAAAAACTTACCTATTGAAAACGACATGTATAGTAGTTGTTACAAAATACACAAATTTCGGCACACAATTGGGCACAAAATTCAAAATTCAAGGTGCCAGAATTCTAATTTTGGCACGTGTAATATCTGCACGTGCTATAATAGCTGCACAAGTGGGCGTATTAATACATTCCTGTATCGATCGAGTGATCAGGTGCATAATTTAGCAGAGCGAAATTTAGCAATCTTAACCTGATACGTACTATAGTTTTCATTAGATGTACATGTAATTAGTTCACAGAGAGTCAGCATACGGCGATATTGCCGTATGAATCGAAAATGGTGACCATGAAATGAAAAGTTTGTTTTCTGGTGCAGTTTATCACGATACCACATTTTAAAATTAAATTGAATTCATAATAGATTTCCACATTATAGAAAATCAACCGAGGTTGTTCGCTGTCCACACTCTCTTCAGAGATTGCGCTTAACGCCGATTGGCTAATTGGTCACATGGCACCAGTGGTCAATGGTCATCTTGATGGTTTACCTGTTTAGACGCCATTTTTGATTCTCCTGGCGTTACCTGTGAAGCAAATACATGAAATAAAAAAACTTCAGAAGTTCTTCTTCCACTTTCCGAAATTTATTCCTAATTATATCACAGTCTTTTTTAAATTAATTTTCTATAATGAGTGTAAGACTTTAAGATCACCCTGTACAGAAATGTTACTGCCTGCATTGTTTGTAATTGCATTTGTCGCCATCTGGAGGTCTAACATTTTGGTGGGCAAACCCGTGATGCGTTGATTTTTGGCTCATGGTAGATTTCGGGCATTTGCAGTAATTTGAAGATGAAGTTTTCTTCGTTTCTCATCTCCTGGTTTCTAGTGTCAAAGAGCGGGTCTGATTTAATTAGCTTCGCTGCGCCTTTAAGTGGCCCTGGCCAATTCAAAAGACAAACAAATCCTTAATTAAATGCTGAAACAATGGGCGCAAACACACGCTATAATTGAGTACCGGCAGGCAGTAATATTAATAATTTCATATTAGGCTCGGAGCGCCTGTGCGCCATTGCATGCATGTTTATTCGATCCATCTGCTCGCCTACTGATTTTGCATATGATCAATGATTACTTTAATTATCCTCAATAAGCGATGCGGAGGAAGATGAAGGATGGGGAAGGGAGTCGTGGATAAGATCCATGGAAGAAGGGGTTTGTAAAATTAGTGCATTTTTCTAGCGGCAGGCAACGGGGGACGAAAAGTGGAAACTCGCGTGACTTTTATGTTCGGATCAATAACGTAATATGTGCAGTCTGGCTTTTATTTGTCCTTCTTTTACTGCCTTCAAAGCTGTGCATCTGGCAATGTCGAAGACCTAAATTTGGGAATATTAAATGTTAGCCCGAGCTTTTATACCGCTCCTCCAAGAGGGCGCCCATTCAAAATTTCTTCCAACTACCGACGAAATATCCGCTTTAAGTGCCGGATATAAACAATAGGTGCAAAAACCCGGATTTTACCCCCAAATTTTTAGCGGTTGCAGGCGTTTCATCCATGTGAAATGCATTAACGCAGAAATAAAAGCTGGCGCGTAAAAGTTGGGCCGTTTCCTGTGACTATACGAATGCGGAAATTAGAGCGGTCCGAAATGCTACAGAAACGAATATTCTGACATGCTAAAATCTAATCATCTCGTAGATTTGTCTGTTTTTGTCTTTTCGCAATTTGAATTTGCCTCTAAAATATCATGGCGTTGATTCGCGAAATAGCCACGTGCGCTTACGCAAGGTGGCGCACGTGGCAGCCATGGCAACCGTGAAACGTGAGATTCCATATAGAGGGCGTTCTGAGCTTTTTCAAAATGGCGTGTGTGCCAAATGGTCTCCCACTTTGCAGTTGTATTGCAAGTAAGAAGCTATTTGCAGATAATTATTGTATTGACAGATCAGAAAACGAGGACTATACATTGTGTTTTCACAAGTCTGTATTTTTCGCTTTTCAATTACAATTTATCGATGCCCAGCTATGGACCTGAAAGCTAGATTCGAAGTCATAATCGTCGAAACTTCTATTTTTTCCGTTTGAAGAATTAACTCATTCGCAACGTTGAGTTTCAAGATGCCTGATGGATTGAAATGAAAAAAGATATGACTCGAATCACGACTAAAAAATGTAAACGTTCGCTGGAGAAAATTGCTGTCTTTGTATAACGAGGGAAAAAATGGCGCTTAGCGCGAAATAATAATAAAAAATCCCCGGATTACATTTAAATGGATAAAATTACTTTTTGTGCCTTTGCAGCGCAACTTAGCAATTTCTCGCATGCATTTTTTATCATTATTTGCTCTCGAAAAGGCCTGCATTGCTAGACGAGCAAAATATCTTCTCGTTAAGCGCGGGCTTCTCGGAGAAGATTCTCGTAGAAAGCGAGACAAATACGATTGACTTTTTTCTCTAATAATAGGCGTTCGACTAAGATCTGTGAGGTAGGCAACCGAGCGAAAAAGCGATATAATAAGCGCTATAAGGAAGACCCCTTACTCATGGAGCTAATCCTTTCAGCTGCAGTTCAATGATACCCGAACCTACTTTCCATCCAATTTGTATTATTCAAAGAATATTTCAAAGGGGGCGTCTATATTCGATATTCCTAATAAGATTGATGAACTTGACTCGTGCCTAAGGTAGCTATGCTAATCGTAAAATTGTTGTTACCCTAATGGATTACCTCGTGTCAGAGCTTTCAGGGCCCAATTCCACAAAGGATGTACAGTATAAAATGCAAGTGTTTGTGTTCCACAGCCATTTTTTCTACGCTGCTGAATTAATACTACATACCTTACAAGTTAAAAGCAGATATTATAGAATTATAAGTGTTGTGTTCCATATACATTTTATTAGCAATTTCCTTGTAACTTGTTGTGGATTCCCTACAGGTGAAGGAAGATTTGTAAATTACGTATTAGTTGAAGGATAGTCAAAGTCGACACATGTTTGAGCACCTAGGAGTTCTCAGTGCTTCCATGACAGCTACTCTTAACTGAGTATTATCTTGATAACGTTAATAAACGAACGCTTTATCACTACAAGTTAAGTGAAAATTGCCAATCGTATTACTTTTGTGGAACCAAATTATAAGTATTAAACTTGTACGTTTCTAACGTCACTAGTCAGAATTAACTAATTAATTACACGTTGTTCTAAATCATTGGTGGAACGCCATACTACAATCCCATATTTTTTCAGTTCATACATTCGCAACTGAAAAGTTGAAGAGTTTTGTGGTATAGGGTATGGAGTTTTACTTGTAGAGGTATGGAGTAATACATAGGAGTGTTTGTGTTCCATAAGACACATTTTCAGCACGTCTGTGTTTTTAGTGCATACCTTACAATTTACAAATACAGTTAATCGAATGGTAAGAGTTACTAATAAATACAAGTTGTTGGATTTTGTTACAATCCATACATTCTCAACTTGCACACGTTGGTGGACTAGGGACCTGGTGACTGTTTTTAATTGACAAATAGGATCCACAATGCCCGGTTTGTTATATTTTTTAAAAATTTGAATTTTAGGTCAAATATGTCCTGCGTACCTTGCTTTTTCTCCCTCCACTCTGCATAATATTGCTTTTGTGAATAATGTTTTCCTTTTTTGTGAATACGCCACCAGAGGCTATTGCCCTCGTTTTAATGGCTGGTTGAACAAACGGGTTCCGGTTTAATGTGATTGCGCAGGCCCACGGTAATTCCCTTGTCGGTTGTTTGTAGAGAAATTTCTCGATTATTTGAATTGCGTAGTAAGTACACTATACTGCATGTTGCTAGCTTTAGTTAGCCCGTAAGCAGGCAATCACAGCTAGCATCCTGGGTTGGGGGACAGCCCGCACATAGGATTCGAATTCCAAATATTTGCTCGCATTAAAAATCACTATTTGTTTTTAACTTACCACGGCTGTAGCTCCACTGAAATGAAATTAGCAATTAACATAATATACACTACTAATTGCCAGTTTGTTCCTAACAACTCAATTTCTGTTTTTGGTTTAAAATGTCCTACCCTCCATGACAATTAGGTTACAACGAATGAAATTTAGATCAGAGTGAACGCAAAAATTAACAGGAAGTACATCAGATGTTATAATATAGCCTGATGAGACTGTCAGTTGCTGCCATGATTAGATTCGAATTGTAGCAGCGCTGCGAGTGGGCGTCAATTTTTAATTAAATGAGTGATTGATCAAACATTCAATCTCGGGTATTTTATTTATCCAGTCATCGTTTGTTGCAGTCTCGATGTTGTAATTGACAAACACGGATGTAGCCTGCAGTTAGCGATTGTGTGCCGAACATGACATTGAACTGCACTTGTGTACATAGCAGTCGAGTTTGCAGCGAACTTTCCCTCCATTAGATTTTGATCAATGTCTGAGACATGCCTGGATTTCCTTAACAAGGTTTAGCTTCTAAGACGATCGACTAATCACCCCTACTTAAGAGCACATTAGACGTTCGTTGGACTCTTTGCCGTAAAACACACTGGGTCCTAACTGTGTATGTTTGCTTTGGATACATTGGCAGGACCGTAACTTTTCAGTTGACGGGGCCAGCAAAGAGTTTTAATCAGGGTGACTGGCGGTCTGTAAAATCTTGAAAAGTCAGGGAAATCGATTTGGTCTGGAAAGCCCAGGGAAAATTCAGGGAAATTCACGTAATGCCTGGAAATTTGTTGTTACACAACGATTTTGATTGGTATATACCAATCACTCATGATTGAAGCTCCCTGCCTGACGTAGATGGATGGGAAGCTTCACTAGTGCCTCGTGAATTTCGCAATATCTGAAACACAATCACGAGAAAATAGGTCGATTTCTTCGCCGTGGAAGCAAACGGAAATACTGTTATATGGGAGTAAATTTTCATTCGATTTGCGTTTTCGGCAATT
Organism: Kryphioiulus occultus; assembly: GCA_034687865.1. Taxonomy (NCBI): domain Eukaryota; kingdom Metazoa; phylum Arthropoda; class Diplopoda; order Julida; family Julidae; genus Kryphioiulus; species Kryphioiulus occultus. The sequence continues at coordinate 22,465 of JAQGAF010001809.1, forward strand.
TCGAGTGCAGATCGTAGATGTGTTGTGAAACAATGGGTCGGCGGCCATAAGCCGTCTCCTAAATGGTGAATAAAGCAGCCAGCGTTCGTCTTTCGGTGACATAAAATAATGGTCGCATCTGCCATCTGAAGTGTATTTACCGGCTTTATGGATCCACGCTTGCAAGGTTTGCAGTTGAGCGTCGTACGTGCGATTTTACGACGAGCATCTTGCTGTCTTAGCACTTGCGCGGCGTTTTTCTCATTCGTTTCGGTTCTGCATGAGGGCGCCCGGATTATGGCCACACCCCCCAATCACGTATCAAAATGCTCTTAAAACTGATGATCGTTCAGAAAAGCAGGGATATCGTTCACCGTCACGTCTTCACGTTGCCAGCCACTTCATCCAGGCCCGCTCATGCACGACGTGCGATAACATTCAACCAAATGCATGCTCTACTCTCGTTGACCCCAGACCTGATCTCAGCGGCTATACCACACCTTTTCAAATATGGTATGGTTTTTAGAAATTTCGAAGCTTATCGCGATTTTTAAAATGGCTTCTGCAACTCATTTGTTATCGGAGCTTGGGACGAGTGATGACGAAACTGATAAACTGTCGTGTAATTAAAATTTTCCAGGACACCCTTTCCTAGCAATAGGTGTCCAGGCCCATTTTGCAAAATTTTCAAACAATTTACTTTACGGATATATCATATATAGTCACATTAGAAAGAGGCAAAGTATGTACCTCAAATCAGATGTTTGGCACGAGACATCGAAATATGTCTCGAAACAAATTAATGGGGTCTCCTTAAGTATAGTCCTTGCTCCAAATTGGCACATGTATTCTATAGTTTTTATCACCAATCGCCGAGTAGAGTTCAATGACACATTTGCTAGCTGTCGAAATTTATCATTTTTGTTTTGTTCACGTTTAGATTGGGGACTGTAAAATGTTGACTTCTCATAACGGTTAGTAGGATTGCGGTGATTGCCTGGCGGTCGGGGGCAACTAAATGAGAAATTACGTTGCTAGGTTAACTTAGGTTAGGCTAAACACAAGAAGACACATCAATATGAAATAAGAAAAAATAAAGGATAAATTCCCATTGCTATGACATGTAATCTTTAAAGCGAACCCTTTAAAGTTCAGTAATGACAATTCTGGATGGTAACTCGAGGGATCTGGCAATTTGAACGATGGAGCGTAAGCGTTATAAACGTTACGGTTTGGCACCGCTTACAAATTACTGCGGTAATATGGTAAATATTTGCCACGGAAATGCATTTTGCGTCCCATATTCGTGCAAAAACCTCTACGCTTTGCATATATGTATGAGGTAATGCTAATCTTCGCATCCGTGGCATATTGACTGAACTGGGTTAGCGCCCCCTACCAGCGTATGAGGGCGCGAAGCGTAATGGTCTGTAGCTGTGAGATAATTCAATGGCGCTTCATGTTTATTTAGTCAAACCGTTATTTGACATGGAAAAGTAAAGATAGCGAAGGCAATTTATGTGCAAAATAACGGTCTATTATAGGGGAAGAAATGCGGCATTTGTCAAGATAATGTCTTCGCAATTGATCTTGGAGGGCAGGTGTTAAAACCGAGCTCTACTCCTTTGGCTTCCCCTCAGCACCCCTGATGTTCGTATTTCAACGAGAATCACCCACCATTTCACGTTAGGCATGTCTATCACCAGCATAGGGAAGGGATTCAGATGGGGAGGGGCGGAGGGGTCCCCCATACAGAGATACCAAACGAACTGCTTACGACAGTGGAGATTGCGGATGGGTATTTGTTTGGCACTGTGGATTCCCAGAACATTCCTGATGAGGCTGGGTGACGTTTTATCAAGCAGATAAGGAATGCAAGGACCAGCTATGGAAACCATGTTCTCAAGGCTGTTTCTAAGTGAAATTGCAGCTTTGTTGAACGACATAGTTTGCTAGCCGCATACATGTACATGTATAACTGGGCCATATGAAAAAAATCACGTTGAACTAAATTTTACTCCAGGCGAATGAGGTTATTGCGTTGGGATTAATTATCCTATCTCGTAAGACGGTCTTAACTAAGTTATTTACCTTATGTATTACCTTTGCTATGCCTGTGTCGATATGTTATATATTTTTGGCTGGTTCATGTAAAATGCATTACATAGGACGTCCATTGAGGATGGATCATGGCATTCGAAAGATAGACGCAAGAATCCTTGCGCGAACATAGGCTATACATGATAACTGGGCTCCCCCAGACCGGGAAAACCTGGACAAATCAAGGAAACTGAACTGTCTGGAAAGGTCAGGGACAAGTTGGGAAAAATTGATTTACTTTTAAAAAGTCATGGAAATTCAACAAATCAATAACAGATTTGACATAGCCAGTTATTGGTTAGCTCAAAAATCATGATGACAAGTAATTCAGTAAAAAAAATTAAGAAAACTAATCTAAATTTCCCTTTTTCTTGTGAAATCTGTTCTATCTCCTGTTTATATATAATAAGCAATAAATATAGCATTCCTTGCATTGGCATATCATATTTTTGCATTTTAGGTGGTCAGGGCGGTCAGGAAAATGTTTTTATACCTGGAAAAGTCTGTGAATTTGAAAATGCCACATCTGGGGAAACCCTATATTAATGTTAGTGGGCTTCTCCTAACAGTTCGTTGGCTGGCAGTGATTGCCTGTGGTTAAGGGGCAGCAAGATCAGAAATTAATTGTTAGGTTATTTTAGGTTATGTTAAAACACACACACAAAAAAAGAAAAATGCATGAAAAAAATGTCAATAAAAAGCAGGATAAATTCCTGCAGCGACATGCAGGAAAGGTGTCATCCATTTTGCCTCTTCAATTTGTCTCTTAGTGAAGTGATTCGTTAAAAGTGGGCTGTAAAATCCTCCCAATAGATGTCGCTACTATTTTGACCTTAAACGGTAACTACATTGTATAAGACTACGCCTATTGATCTGAGAAATTATTTGCTCTGCCAAGCCTTACCCTAATCACGCCAATAACAGACATAAATAAAATCTTACGTCGCAGCTCCTGTATTACAAGCGTATAATTATTGGGCAAAAAACAATTTTTTTGTAGCATGATTACCGTAATGTAAATAATTGCCGAGATTCCAGCCCATCCACGTGCGGTGCCCGTGCGGGGGGAAGGCATACGCGATATAAACTTCATTATTGTGTAACCACGCAATATATTTGATGCAAATTCACTTTCCATTAGTGTAAATGCCAATTAAAATCCACGGAGTAGGCATTCCCTGGAGCGCCGTTGTTGCTATTGCTGTGTGTGTGGAAGGTTGCTTTATTGACACGCTGGAAATGTATAGAAAAAGGCAATGGCACGTCTAATAGTTGTCTCTTCTGGGGTTTGGATCCATATAATCAAATATTAACAGGGCCATTTTTTCGGTCAACACGCTCTCAGTTTTCCGCACGACATTTTGTTGCTGAACTGCAAACACGAATGACTGCCATGGACACAATATATGTACATGTATCTCACTGTACATGAAATGTACGTTGGCTGCTCTCCTTGGGGGACATTGATCCGAATGTGTCTCCCAACAGACCAATTTATGGATTACGAATCATTATTTTGGTCGCAAATGTGATTAGACTTGCCGGGGCGGAGCTTAATACAGTGGAAGAGGCTAAATGGTCATTTTTCCGGTTAAATCGAACTTAGTCACGCTTTTTTTTCTTGAATTTGCTTCAATTCCAGATTGGTGGATAAAAAATCATGCTTAATTCTTCGCAGATCGTACATATAATTCGAGAAACAATGTTGTGATAACGTTTTTTTTATATCGAACCCTTCTTGCCAAAGCAGCTTTCCTAAAAGTTTCCTAATTATGTTTCAATGCACATACACTACTGCGTTAATAATATTTAAAAATCATCTCACAGAGATCTAGTATACGCACATTTTTAAATCATGGTATACATGAAGTTTTCCTAATTAGTTCAGCTACCCAATTCAGAAATTTCTATTCGAAACAGGCGAAAAAATATTTTCTAAAAAACCTCGTTTTACAATAATAATATTGTCCACATGGGGAACGGACGTATAATGGTTGGCTAGTAACACTGATACATGGCCTGTTAAAATACAATAATTCTGAGAAAAATTAGCTGTCAAATGAGCTAAGTGTACATTTAGTCTGCTTAATTAATCAATTTAAGATTTCTTAATTATAATTGTTTAGTCGGCCCACTAAAACACCATGGTTACCCCAGATCTTGAAAACACGTAAAACTTCGAAATATCAGATACTTCAGGGACATTGAACATATGTTAGCATTGGAATGGCCAGTTTTAAAAAACCTAAAATAAATTTGTCATTTTCTTATGCATTTTTATTCTCTTATTAATATCCGAGATAATAAGCAATGAATTTAGCTTACCTTAAATTGGCATACGTTATATTTTTGCATTTTTGATGGTTAGGGTGTTCAGTGAAATTTGTTTCAAAAACTGAAAAAGCCAGGGAAGCTGAAAATTTCATTTCCGGGGCAATCCAGAATCCACACTGTACGTGTTTTTTATGCTTGTCTGCAATAGCTAGTTTCCCCTGTAAAACAGCAGTTTAAAACGCAGTTAAAAATCGTTATGTTTAATAATTAATATTATCTAGACGTACGTGGAAACGTTTAGCATTTCGTGTGTTGCGAGTGAAATTGAATCGTTCATGCACCTGAACTGTAGGAATGACTTTTTTGTGACTCGTAAAAAAGTCGCCTCGCTAATCCATATTTGATGCAGTAGCTGGCACGTCCTTCCCAGCAGCTATAAATGATTATTTGGCATTGATCCGACGGGCCAGTCCAGCAAATCTCCCGTGCCCCCCCCCCCCCCCACCTCCATCCCCTTTCTGGTATTT
>JAQGAF010001810.1:0-27323 GCA_034687865.1 Kryphioiulus occultus
TCTCATTCCTCGTGTTTTACGAATCCTCCATGAGGGAAAATGATAACAATAAGCGAATTGTTGATTACAATAACCGATATTTTCACTGTATTTGTATATGGGTGTTCGGGACTTGGCGATTTCGATAACAATAAACGATTGATAACATTATCCGCGATTCCATTAAGCGGAGTCGATCCACTGTAGAAATTTTGTCCATCTCGGATACAATTCTTTGTTCTGTAAAATTCCGTCAGCAAATGGTTTCCAGTAGGTCTATCTAATCAATTTTTTTTCTAATTACTCTCAGCTCTTGAACCGCAAACGAAATACACCATCCACATCCAAGCCCACAGCTTCAAGGGCAAAAGCGAATTCTCCGACACGATCAACTTCACCACAAAAGTGAACATTGAAGACATCCCTCAGCCAATGTCCGTGCAATACAACAAAGACACTGGGCTCTTGGAGGTCAGTGCGCCAACAAAAAGCATTGACCTCAACGGTCAGGTGGAGGTGAAAAGCGACAGTACCTGGCTGCCGTATGGGGAGACATTTCCACTGACCGACGGAAAAGGAAGTCTCCAGCTGACCCTTCCCAAGGACAAAATAGAGACTGTTCGAGTCAGTTTGTGCTTGAGGAGCAATCCTACCAAATGTGGTGCTACGCAAGAAGCTGACGGTAAGTCGATGAACCATCGATCATCCCATAAAAATGCCCAAATTTCACTGTGAAAATGTGAAACAAATACTAATGTACTGAAAAATTCGTATTGCCTTACAGTGGCCATCGTCCTAGCATCACTCAGCGAGCCTGAAATCATTGGCATTGCAGTCGGATGTGCGGTGTTTGCCCTTCTAGTCATTGTCGCTGCTAGTCTGATTTGTTACTGTTACCGTAGAGGCGACAAAAACAACAAAATGAAAAAGGATTATGAAATGGAAGCTGCCAAGTAAGCAACCGATCATTAAAGCATCCAGAAATGTCATGGTAGAAATAAAAATTAAACCGATTGAATTTTCATCTTCTGTAATAGCGCTCGTCCCAAAGTGGTAACACCGCCGAGTTACCGAGACGGCATTGTGAACAAAGGTGCAGACATGGCGATGGACGTGGAGGACCCGAACACCAAAAACGGAATTTATTCAACAGGTGGTCACATGATGAATGGCATGAATGGAATGAATGGCATGAACGGTCACATGCCCAGCGCACTCAATGGAGGAGGTAAATTTCACCGAAAAGATCATGAAGATTGTAAGGTTTAAGGCAATGTGGTACCCGTTTGACACAATTTTGCTTCTTCACCTTAGGCTATGCCTATTTGGATCGCGGCGACAATGGTCACAACCGAGGTAGCATCGACAGCCAAGACAGTCTTTGGATCAAGACGAATAGCAACATGTCCAGCGACAGGCCCTACCCTTACGACCCACCTCCCCCAATGTCCAACAGCTACATGTACCCTGACGACTACCACCACATGCACGAGGACCTGATGAACCAGAGGAACCGCGAACTGCTTGGTAAATATCTAATCCACAATCTTCAATGTGCCCTTAGACCACTACAATGGAAAAATAACGGATTTCGTTTCTGTTTTATAGTGAATGGCGACCCATATGCAGCAGTAAATAAACCCAAGAAGCGACAGATGGAAGGTATATACACACTTTTATCCCTTTATGTCAGGCTGATATCTATTGGGCTTTTGACCAATAACAGGCTGTCAAGTGATTCCTATATTTCCTATGTTTTTGAGGTAGTCCTATATTTTTAGAAAAATTCCTATATATTCCTATATTTTACAGCAAACTGCTGTGGTAAAGAAAAATATAGTAGATACTGACTGAAATTCATCGTCTGAGACAGGGATCTGGTTTTGTTTTCAAAAAATTTGCCTTTGTCATTCTCTTGAATTCTTAGGTCATTCTTAGGTCATATTCCTAAGAATGTCTTTAAAAATGCATTATGGTTAAAGGTTTTCTTTAAATGTTAATACTTACACTAGTTTGTCTAGTTTTTATTAAAAATTTGCCTATGGTGATCTCAATAAGCCTATTGAAGATGGGTGGCAAGAGTCTGCCATTCTAAAATTGCGTTAGTTGTGGTCCAAAGTTTGAGAACCGTCGATTATTTAGTTCATGAAAATTTAAAAATTTAGAAAAAAATCAAAGCAATTACATTTAAAAAGTAGGAAACGCTCTAAATTGCAGTAATTTACTGCATTTTTTTTTAGAAAAAATTCCTATATTTTTTCCTTTTTCCTGTATTCTTCCTATACTTTTTTTTCATTTCTCCTATATTTCCTATATAATTCGATCTCTGTACTGCTCGACAGACTGCAATAAAATGGGAGGAACTTTTAAGGGATCTATAAAAAAAATTGGATTGACTCATTGGATAATCGCATGTCAAATTGCAGCAATGCATGACTTTCAAATAAATATATAAAATTTAACAAATCTTATTAATTTCAGAATCACCGTATCGTGATGTCAGTGGTTTGCCGGATCCATACATGGATGAGGAAGAGAAGCCGCCACACATATCTCTATCTTTTGACGACTCCCTCGAAAGCGGCTACTCCACACCAAATTCACGTTCACGTAGGGTCATCAGGGAAATCATCGTCTGAGCAACTTTTAACGAAACCTATGAACTTTACCTATCCCAGAGGAGATGTGACTATGGAGTTCAGATAGCGTTGCACCGGATATTGACTACAAGCATGCCATCCATCAGTGAGAGTAAATCTGGGCTTCGAATGTTACGGGACCTCGAATGACAATTAGCCAACAACCACAAATTACACGGTGAAATGCCTTTTGCTCTACACCCGACCCGTGGAATTTAGTTGGACTTACGTGGCCAGCCCCGCGCCCTGTAAGAAGTTCAGCTGCGTCGCATTCCTTGCCTTAAGGTCAAACATGAAAGTTGACTGAAAGAAGTTGCTCAAGTGCGGTGTGCGTATGTGAGGAAAGTGTACACGTCCCATGTTGGGGCCAGCACTCGTAGGAGGATGCCTTAGCAAATGAGCCTATTCCGAGCTGAGCTTGAAAGTAGGACTTAAATCGACTCAGGTGTTCATCGCACCCAGTCAGCTGGACACTTTGCGAACAGACGTGGTTGTGCCGAGACGATGGGCGAAGGACATGTGCCATCCACTTTGTAAATATCGACTGAAATATAATTTTACTTTTCCCAGAAGTATTCACCACTGACTGATCATCATACTGTCCAACGTGCCAGTGATCTCTTGTATATTTTTGCAATATAGTTTTTTATTGTGCAGTTTGTAGAAACAAATGTTAATTAGATTGACTTAGTCACTGTTGAGTAACCAGTTATTTCAAGTTCTGAATTGTGATTTAATTGACGATTGCTGGTCATGAGCTAGCGTTCGCTTGCATCGCGATGGCAATGTGCACCAATTTGTTTCAATTGTTCCAATGGTCAATTGCGATGCTTATTGCACAAGTGTGACAATCACGACTTGCCTATTAGTTGACTCGATTATGATGTTGTGTACGTTTTTAATACTTGTCATGAATAAAACATTTTAACAATAACAGCTGAAAGAAAATGAACCCGACTAATTTCGCAAGAAAATAAGCCACATATTCCAATCAGGATTCTTTTAGGCACATTAAATTTTGCCTAGCTAAGGTTGATAATGGAACAATGTGCCATTTATACAAAAATAAGGCTTTATTACAGCTCTAGCCATACTATATAGTGATACCAAAATATTGATGGCATAGCTAAGGAAACCTAGACCAAACTGTTGAAAGGGGTAAAACAAAATTCAGCATAGAATATGCCAAAATGCTGAAAACGCAGAAGCTATTTAGTCATCAACCAGAATTGGTTTGTGTGTGATCTTACATCTTGTGTATTTATTCTGCGAGAGAAAAGGAGGAAAAAGGACACTTGGTATACCGGTAGGCCTATAATGCACAACGGTCGCAGTGCCATTAGCAAAAATGAAAATAAGCAAGCAACATATACTTCAAATCAGTTGCCAAATGGCTTGCTCTGCAGCAGACGCTATCCTCGTCCATATATTGTTGGAACTTGCATTTTAACTTGTAACAACAAACTGTTCTGTTCACGAATATAAAGCTTAAAATAATTATACATTTATCGAGGTAAACCTTCATTTGGGAAACAATGGCCTTGATTTCAAATGGTTATTGATGAGTATTTACCTATAGTCCTACTTTCTACTTTCAAACCGACCAAAACTAGACGCGACCGACCCCAATGACACAAGACTCCGGTCAATTTCCGCATTACCTTACCACCTGTTGGTCGGTTGGTTGCAAGATTATCAATGCTAGCATTTTTCGCGCTCGAGGGCCTATCACCAATGCCAGAGAGCTGACCGTACACCTGGAAATTTTGCCTACAGAGGGGAATAAACCCCCTAGCAGAATTAGTACACAGATTTTATTGATTTAATTACTTAATGAAGCCTATCTGAACAACAGCAGTTTCAGATATTTATGACACACACAATATCAACCTCATGTCAATCATGTGGTCAAAATACAAAAATGGGATTTTATATGGCAACCTCACGAATCTAGCCAAACCACAATAGCTTACAAACCATATACCAGACTGCTGCTGGAGTGACCGAGAAATTCCAGCTCGGAAGATGAAAAAAGGCTGCAAAGGCAGAAGCTATTTATGAGTCAATAACCACAATGTCAATATTAAATTGTGTGATACATGTATATCACATTGCATACTGCACTATAATTCAGCAACAGAAAAGGAGGGAGAACCCTATAATGCACACTGAATAACCACATTATGGCAGTGGCTAAATGGCTTGTTCTACAGCAGACATCTTAACACATCCATGTATTGTTGGAACTTGCATTTTTACTCATAAGTAACAACTAGCTGTGTAGTTCATGAACAGCAAGCTTCAAGTAATTATACATTTACTGAGGTATTTACCTACATTATAACAATTAATGGTTCCTGGACTATGACTTCAGATGACTGTCAGTGAGCCTTTACCTAGCCCAAAACCAACATCACAATGACACAATCCTGTCAGTTTCTGCATTACATGTAACAGTCACGCTTATTACCACCTGTTGAACTTCCAAACACTGAAAACGCTGCTAGAATACTATGGCAAAACAGGATTAGTACAGTGATTTTATTTAGTTGGTTAATTAGGCCTACCTGGGCAAACAGCAATTTCAGATCTTTACAGGACGACGCGACGCGGACCTAACTATTGCACCACTAAACATTAAGCTAAAACGACACAACATAGTTTTCACTAGACTAACTTCAGTACTTTAACTTACGTCGACATCAGTTGACAATAAGAAATTCGAAAGGCGAAAACGACGAAATAACGAATGTCTCTTGTCAGTTGCCAAGCTGAATCAAGCAACGCCAAAACGTTTTCAGTTGCTAACAAAAGTTTGAAAAGAGCCCCGCACGCCGTCCGTTAGCTTTCAAGAGCAACTTATCGTTTTCACATTGACAAATTCGCGGCACTTGTTGGCTTTTACATGTTCGTGATGTTGAACTGTCGACAAGTTGGAATGCGTAGAAAATTCAAAGCCAACGAAAAAAAAGATTAGACGCGTTCGAAATTTTGCGCCAATTGGGGCAATGTGCCATTCTGCGTGTATCAAGTGCCTGCTGCGAATTAAGGTTGATTTTGGCGAGTGTGGAGCCGCGCAGCGGCTGCCCTCGTAACTATAAATTACTAACTGGAAGTTTCAAATTTGTACAGAAACCAGTTCGATTAAACGCTTTAGCATGTACAGTAAATGGCGTGCTAAAGCGTTTAATCGTTCTAGAATATTCGTATCGGCAAGCCTTTTCTACGCCTAAACAACACAAGTGTTAATGTGGAGTCAGCTGGCCAATACTGTCAGTTTTATTATATTGAAAAATAATGCATGAAGTGAATGAAATTTTATCTTGAACTAAAATAATAATGCTGCCTTTCACTGACAATAAATAATTTCGATTATTCGCATTCGCATACTAGATGCAGTGGAACATTTGCTCTTCGTGATACAAAAAATGGGGTTTATTACAAACGTACAAACCCAGGCTACCCAGCCACACTACAATAATAGCAGAAAAGCTAAGAAAACCTAGACCAGACTGCTGTAGGGAGTGACACAGAGGTCAGCACGGAAGAAGCCAAAAGGCTGCAGCAATTTTGCAGAAACCATTTAGTCATCAATCAGAATGGTTTTGTGTAATCTTTCATCTTGTGTACCATATACTAATACTAATACTACTAAAGGAGGAGGAATAACCACCTTATGACACTTTTGGATATGCCCTAAATAAACAAAAAATAAAAATGAGCAAGCAAAATGTTAAATATACTTCCAAAATAAGTTACTAAATTGCTTGCTCTGCTGCGGAAAATATCTTGTATGTACATGTAACTCGTCCAAACATTGTTAGAACTTGCATTTTTACTTGTAACAACTAGCAGTGCAGTTCAGTAACATAATACAAAATATCATAAAGTGATATGGTATAACTAAAAAAACTAGACCAAAGACTGAAAATTTTACATAAACCATTTAGTCCTCAACCAGAATGGTTTCGTGTGATCGTTCGGTTACCACACTTGTTCTGCAGGAGAACAGGAGAAGAGCACAAAGAAGAGTATACTAATGCCTGAAGGTGGATTACCTTGAGACAGTTAGGATATACACGTACATTTTGTAAACTACTCATGTACCAGCAAAACATGCTTCAAAAATTACTTTCCAAATGGCTTGCTCTGCAGCAGACAATATCTTAAATACACATAACTCATCCATACACTGTTAGAACTTGCATTTTTACTTGTAGCAACAAGCAGTGCAGTTCATGAATAGCAAACTGAAAGTAACTGCACATTTACCTACATGTAAATTTGGGTCGCAATGGTCAACTGACTCAAATTCAACTCTTGATTTCTGATGGTTATCAATGAGTCTTTACCTATATACCACCGCCACATAAGCCTAGTTTCCACTTCAGTACTTGCCAAAAATTAGTCCCAATAGCATCACAACGACACAATCCAGCCAGTGTCTGCGTCACCTGTTGTTTCCGAACACTGAAAACGCTGCTAGAAGTCTAGTATAAAACAGGATTAGTGTGGAATTACTGAATTGCGCTTAACTAGGCCTACCTGAGCAACACAGCAAATTCAGATCCTTCCGGAAGACGCAATTAACGCGATCCTGACTATTGAACCACTGAACATTAAGCTAAAACGCGACATGATAGTCTCCAAGTTCTATTAAAGCACTTGAACTCACGTTGATATCAGTTGACAATAATACTGTAAATTGTAAAGGCGAAGACGATGAAATGCCGATCAAGCCGCCAAAACGTTTTCAGTTGAGAACAAAAGTTTGAAAAAACGCTTTGAACGTCCTCAGTTAGCTTTCAAGAGCAACTAGTAGTTTCCCCATTCGTGTAATTAGCGACATTTGCCGAATTTTAAGCAAATATTTTCGCGACATCGAACTGTCGACAAGCTGGAAAGGGTATAAAATTCAAAACCGACTAAAAAGAACGCCAGCGTTCGAATTTTGCACCAAATGGGGCAAAGTGCCATTCTGTTCGTATCAAGTGCCTGCTGCGAATTAAATTTCGCTTTGGCGAGTGCGGCGGCACGTAGCGGCCTAACTGGAAGATTTGAAACTGCACCAAATTAGCATACAAAGTAATTTTAATTTAAAGATTCATTAAAAGGACTATTAACCAGCGTTATTATAGTTTCAGCTGGTTCAATGTTGTACATACAGTAATTTGCCGTCGACACTTTGTAAACATGTCCTAACAAGCACAAGCACGAAGCCAAGATGGCTGCCAAAGAGACGTAGTTGACATGCTAAAAAGCTCTAAAAATTCTTGTTTGGAATATTCGTTTAAGATTATGCTTTTTTACTCTTAAATAACGAAACAGTTGGATTGAATTGTAATGAAGGGTGAAATGATTATTTCGAAAATAGTTTTCCAAATTTCCATTGACACTTTGTAACAAGTTCGAGCAAGCCAAGATGGCTGCCAAGGAGACGTGTGTTTAGAAATTCTTGTTTGAAATATTGGTATAAGATAATGCTTCTTTTTGACATCGAAACAGGTGAAATGAATTGAACGGAAGAGTTGAATTGAATTGAACTAATACTGCCAGTCAAACAGATTGATTCTGTAAAAGTATGGGCGTGAACTCAATTTTAGCTTGATCAATGTCAATGTTCTAAAAAAGAATTGTCATATTGCAAACTCTTGTCTAATTTAAAATTCAGCAGCATTTTCATTTTCAAAATTTACGTCCAGTTTGAGGAATCAAGATGGCTGCCAGAAAGCCGACTAAACCTATGGGAAATGCCTTGCTTACCGTCCTTGCCCACCCCAAGTAATCTTCTGACTCATTCAAATTTACCCTGTTTCCGCCAGGGGAGATCATCGCAACCTCCCGAGTCTCAAGACTCAACCTCGATAATAAAAATTAGCGTATAAAATAAAATTAGTAAACTTAGAAGGGCATAGGCCTGGCACGTGCTAAATGGGTCATCTAAGGTCACGACTAAAAACTGGTCGCGTTGGTGGGATATGACAGTGAATTGTTGCCTTGACTAGCCATGTTAAAATTCGGAGGTGACAAACACGAAAGATAACATACGTGTTTTGCAGGGTGTTTTTGGTGAACTGTTTAGGAATTCTTGGTGAATGTCTGCCTGCATTCCATCCCTGCACCCACGTGTTTGGGTGTTGAAAACCGACTTAAAGCTTGCTTTTTCTCCAGAAAGGCTCGTTCAGTCTTTGGTATTTTCGGATATCCATGGAAGATATTCTCCAACACGAGTGTATAGTCCTGGTAACAATGGACGTGCACATCCTATGCCAGCAGACACAATGCCCACCAGCCTGTACTGGCTGCCATCTTTTTGCATCAGGGGTCCTCCAGAGTCTCCCTACACCAGAAAATAAGTCAGGAACAGGGGGTCATCAAATGGATCAAGACAGATTCGTACTCACATGACAAGAGTCTCTCAATCCCTCCTTGAAGCCTGCGCACATGTGATTTGGGTTGATGGTGACGTACTTGCCAGCTAGGTGGTACCAATCTTGGCAATCTTTGCGGTCCACAACCTTCATGGTCAGCTTTTGAAGGACGTTGGCTCGGCTCCCACCTGTAGAAAACAGAAAGATTTTGGAAATTGTAGAACTTTTTTCTTCAAAAATCATGTCAAAAGATGGCACAATCCACATGGTAATGCATTTGGAAATGCATTATAAGACATACATTGTAACTACATTTTAAAATGTCTGTAAAATTACACAAATTTAGTTTCAAACTGTAGAGACAAATATCTTTGAAAATGAATTTCTGAATGCATTTTAAATTGTGCTTTTAAGCAGTTTGTTATGCATTATGGAATGCGTATTGCAATGTATAAAATCGTGTTGGTGAATGTGTTGTGTAATTCACTCTGTAATGTAGTTCGTTTGCATTGAAGAAAGCATTTGGCAATTTTAGCCAATTTATATTCCATGCTTTGTAAAATGTCAAAAGCCTTGCTATATATTTCATAATTTCAAGGTTAAAAAAATCCCAAAAAACATTAAAATGTTCAATAAATAAATTAGAACTAATAATAGCTTAAAATAATAGTTTAAAATTCATAAATACATTAGTTCATTCTTTTCAATGCAACACACACACACATCTTTTGTAAGTATGTAGTTTCAAATAAGTGTGAAATATCCAAGTCAGTTTATAATGCATTGTAAAATGCATTAGTGAAATGTATTTTCGTTTACATTACCACATGTATTTCGTGTTGCGATAAAAACAACCAATGCATTTTCAATATATTTTGCAATTCGTAATGCATTTCACAATGCATCTGAAATGCATTTCCTTTAAATGTGGTAACGTGTTATTTCTGATGACAGAATGCAGTTTTTGAACAACTTTGCACCCTATGTTGATATTTTGAAAAAACTACATTTCTTTTTGGTCCTCAAATGTAAGTGCATTGGGTGGTGTTTTGAAGTATTTTAAAACCGTCTTAGTTATTGAGAAGGTCAGAATTAGCCGGTTTTCAGACTTAATTTCAGAAAGTATTATGCATCATATTTCGACATTTTTATAGACTAACGTACATTCAAGTATATCGCGCAACTGACCTGAGGTGGGAGGGGGACAACCAAATACCGAGTTAATTTTTTATATAAAAATTTGGGTTAAATTCCTTTATTTGTCATCCAGTTAAGCAAAATGTGCTTTTGTGCGATTAAAATTTTGATAAAGTTTCGTTCAATTCGTAATTTTTTCAATCAATGATGATGCCATCACTTAGGGGTGTCTGAAAATCATCCACATGACTCATAAAATGAAGTTTATTGAATACCCAAATAAAATAATTGCACCTTTGGCCTTACCTTTTTCCGGTTCCGCTGACCACCCCCAACCGGCAACGGTCACTTCCTCTCCTTCGTATGTCTTATTGGAGGCCAGAGGGAGGCAAATGGGCTGCTTGCTTTCATCCCACGTGATATCTTCCGACAGACGCAATAGGGCCAAATCGTTGAAATATCGAGCCAGAACAAAATTTGGGTGCATAATGATGTTTTCGATAGCTATTTCTTTTTCCTGGTCTGTTTTTTCGCTCAATTTGTATTCCCCTACACGGACCTTCAAGGTGGTCTTGCTATGCCTTCAAAAATTAAGAAAAACAGATCTTGATATTGGTTTTGGTAGTGTTGAGTTCGTATTGATTTTTCGTCATATCCATGCATTAACAAACTTAATTCCTTGAAAAAATATGAAGTAGAATTTCATTCTGTAGCAATTTCAGTAATAAAGACAAACCTGTAAACACAATGTGCAGCTGTCAAAATCCAATGTTGGTAGATCAGCGCCCCTCCACAATAATGGTTTCCATTCAGCAAAAGTGAAACCTTAGGATGAAATTGAAAGAGATTTTGTAAACATTTGAAAGACATTCTCAATGTTTCAAATTATTCCAAAATCCAACTAAAAATCGCCACATTCTGTCAAAACTACTGAATTTGAATGACGTCATCTTCATATATCGTTATTAAACAAAGTGTGTTTTATTTATAAAATTTGTCAATGGCTAGTTAAATTAATCCAACAGGCTGTCAAAATAACTTATCCGCAATTACGGGTAAAAATGTTAAAATGTTGACAAAAGAGCTGAAGGGAGATTAGTTTTCAATGTTGAGAAACAAAATTAGTTAGTTGAAAACTTAAAATATTTTAATATATAAAACCTCATTCTCCATCATCGACTTTTCTTATGGTAAAAATGACGAAATTCGTGTTAATCCCAAACCCCAGTTAAAGCTTCAGTTACCTAAGGAAAATCATTGCACCACAGAAGGTGTGCAGTTAACCATCGGTAACCATGAGGGGAAACTCCACCCAGCTAACAGGCAGGGTTAACCTAAAGTTTGTACTTGTATTAAAATGGAGGACGAATCAGACGAAGATATGTAATTTATTGACTTCATAGATCACATCCTTTTGATGACTAAGATAATGTCAAATTCAAAGCTCGTTTTAGGTTTAGTAAAACAACAGTTTTAAAATTACATGTGATTGCACAACTAACTTGAATTTCGTTGATTTTCATGTTCTATATAGCTTTACAAAACTTGTCAAACCTTGTATTAAAAATCCCTATATTATAGTAATACTTTGCAAAAAAAAACAGGTTTTCTAACATTACATTTCAACAAACCTATAGTGGTGCAATCGGGCCTAAAGAATGAAAATGCTATTGAATGTTGACTTACCATCCAAGGAAACTCTCCTGGAGAAGCGTCCACTCCTCCTACAATTCGTGGTGATTTAGCCATTCCACAATTTGGCTCTGGTGCCCTGTCTGTCACAACTATTAAAAATTAAGGGAAAATGATTTCGGCGAAAATAACAGAATACATGGGTTACCAACCAACCAAATAATATTTAGGGACATGAGGATGAAGTGATGAGGATGAGCCTGCTAAAGAGTAAGTTTTCTAACAATTCATGAGAATAGGAAATAATCATATTTATTTAGAAGGTGCCCAAAATTTCAAATACAAAAAATTGAAATTAAAATACATATGTAACTTAAGGAAAGCATACAGTAATCCAGTACTGGTTTCAGAAGTGTCCATTTAGGTTTAATTTGCTTTACCAATAAACTTTTCTTTTTTGTCCAACTTGTTCAAAACTGGAAATCGGTTGTTTACTTACTGTTGTATTACTACTGTTAATGGTGCAAACAAGAGAACAAAAGCTCTCAAAATGATTCCCCTGGCTCATGGGAGGGTATTGAAAGTGTGTCGCCTGGCTAAGCACCTTTTAATGACATTTTCTTGTTGATGTGGAAGTGCATTTTATGGCCTGGGAAGGTTTTATGTGCTTTTCGATACCCCACAATTGAAAAAGTGAAAGGAGACAGGAAAAAGTTATTTCACTTGCCTTGCCCAGCTACATTTCTGAATCAAAAGTCAAAACGATGACCGAAATGCATGTTTAGTAACCAAACAGTAAATTATTTTGGACCGCAACCAATTCTGCATTTATAATGGTCCCTTGTTCGACCTATTTTCTGCAAAATCCTCGCTTCCGGGTGGCTCTAGTAGCCCTCAAAGGGCATTTTGACAGCTAGATACACGTACATGTAGCAGTATTTTTGAATGGCTCGTAAACGGCAAGGTGAATAAACTCGTCTTCCTACCTCCAGGTAGGTCATTCAATTTAGAGCCGAAATACAAATGAAGGCCAAGGGCGAGTCAGGCACATGTCTCGTGCTTTTAGCGGAAAACGCTACCTGCTCAATAAACAAGACTTTTGTGGCGATATTCAAAGTGGTAAGTATGTGCCATGTCCCAGCTCGTTTTTCCTTGTTTGATTTGTGTCCAGGAACTACGTGCTTGTTTGGCTTCTATCGATATCAGACTGTTTTCCCAGAATGTTTACCAAACAATTGACATAATATGACTGAAATTTGGTGTCGATCTGTAGAGAGATTGGCACGTCCAAGAGTTCAAGAAATCGAAGCTGTTGACATAACCAAGCATTCGAGCAATCAAGATTTTGGCAAAACCATGAATTCAAGAAATCACAGATTTGGGATATTCATCAATTTCAAGATTGGCACATCCAAGAATTCAAGAAATCGGAACTTTGGCTTATCCAAGCATTCAGTTAAGCCATGATTTCAGCAACTCTTAAGAATTCAGGAAATATAAGATGATGGCATATGCTGATGATGATGGAATATCCATGACTTCATGAAATTGGCAAAACCAAGAATCCAAGTCTAGATTTTGGCTTTTGCAAGAATTCAAGAAATCAATGATGTTGGCAAAACCAAGAATTAAATACTTAATTTTTTTAAAATGAGTTGCCGCACGATCGATTTTAGTATCGAAATTTTGTTAAACTCCCTGTGGAATTCAAGAAATCAAAGATGTTGACAAAACCAAGAATTCAAGTCTAGATTTTGGCTTATCCAAGGATTCAAGAAATCAAAGATGTTGGCCAAACGATGAATTCAAGTCTTGATTTTGGCTTATCTAAGAATTCAAGAAATTGAAGATGTTGGTATATCTTTGGACTGAAGACATCAAAGATGTTGACATCAAAGAACTGCAACATTTTGGCATGTTAAAAAACTCAGGCAATCCAGGATTTTGATATATCGAAGAATTAAAAAGAAGTTGGCAGATCCAAAATTCGGAAAATCCAAAATTGTGGAAATCGAATATTTTGACATGTCAAAGAATTCCAGAAATTCACGATTTCGACAGATCCACCGATTGAAGAATACCAACATATTGTTATACAGTAGACATTTATCCAAGATGATGGCAACTTCAAGAATTCGAGAAATGAAAGAAACTGACGGTTTCGACAGATCTAAGAATTCAAGAAATCCAGGATTTTGCCTTGTTCAAGAAACAAGATATTGAGATCTAAGAATTCCTGAAATCCACGCTTTTGACATCTCCATAAATTCATGAAATCGATATTCTGACAAATCCAAGAATTCCAGAAACCCTAGATTTTGTTAAATTCAATAATTCACGAAATCCAGAATTTTGTCAATTTCAAGAATTCAAGAAACAAGATATTGAGATCCAAGAATTCATGAAATCCACGGTTTTAACAGAGCCAAGAATTCCAGAAATCCAAGAATTCAACAAATCCAGGGTTTTGGCCCCACCAAAAGTTCAAGAAGCCCAAGATAAAAGTACTCACTGTATGTTTCGGCGTCCTGGGCCGCTCCAGGCCAGGCCAGGGAGAATATCGCCAAGACGAGCAGTAGGTCAGAGGTCGCTGTCATGGCAACGGATTCTTGGACTGTCTGGCAAGGTTTTCAGCATGGGTACTCCTCCTCCAGTGAGCCACTCGCGTGATGTCGTCGTATGTCCACGAGCCCAACTGGTCCACCCAAATCTTTCACGTTCGGTATATAAACCAAGGGCTGCACCACTGCCATGTCCCGGAGGTGGATTGTGACCAAAAAGAGAGGGGTAGGTGCACGATTGGGGGAATGAGGATTCAGCCATTTGTCCGACATCCTCTGCTTCGACCTGTTAACCCAATTTGCCGAGTTTGCTCATTCAAACTCGATCGGAGGGGGAGGGGCTATTGTGGCGAGGTGTTCCAGAACGCACCAGGACGAAGGACAATCGACATCAGCAGTGGCCTTTGCAGATAACATCTTGCCTGATGAAAAGCTGATTGAAAGCATGCAGCAAAGAGGTGAAACGAGTTTAACCAAAGCGATAACGATCATCCTGATTTCGTTCAAAAGGGTTTACCCGTGCTGTTGAATGAGAACGACAAAGTTGCGAAGTCTTCCTGTCGACGTCCATGATCCAGGCAATATCCTCTGAATTGTTGGCAGTACATGAGAGTGGATTGATGCGTGGGTCACCGACCTCTTGGGTAACAAAAGAGCGTGACAACTGCATTCCTGTCATGGAGATATTTAGCAACATGTGTTTTGCATTGCAAAGCAATACGGTTTGTGATGATGCAATAAAATAAGGTGTTTTATGATGCGATGCAATACGGTTTGTTATGATGCAATGCAATACGGTTTGTTATGTTGTAATAAAATAAGTTGTGTTATGATGCGATGCAATACGGTTTGTTATGTTGTAATAAAATAAGTTGTGTTATGATGCGATGCAATACGGTTTGTTATGATGCGATGCAATACGGTTTGTTATGTTGCAATGCAATATGGTTTGTTATGTTGTAATAAAATAAGGTGTTTTATGATGCTTTGCAATACGGTTTGTTATGTTGTAATAAAATAAGGTGTGTTATGATGCGATGCAATACAGTTTGTTATGATGCAATGCAATACGGCTTGTTATGTTGTAATATAATAAGGTGTGTTATGATGCGATGCAATACGGTTTGTTATGATGAAAATGCAATACGGTTTGTTATGATGAAAATTCAATACGGTTTGTTATGATGCGATGTTATACGGTTTGTTATGATGCGATGCAGTACGGTTTGTTACGATGCGAAGAAAACGGTTTGTTACGATGCAATGCAATACGGTGTGTTATGCTGCAATGCAATACGGTGTGTTATGCTGCAATGCAATACGGTGTGTTATGCTGCAATGCAATACGGTTTGTTATGTTACAATGCAATAAGACTTGTTATGTTACAATGCAATAAGACTTGTTATGTTACAATGCAATATGGTTTGTTATGTTGCAGTGCAATATAGTGTGTATTTCCAACGTAAACACAAGGTTAGAAGTTAGTTTCATAGAAAATAATGAATGCTCAATTCAATTCAACTCAGTTCACGTGGTAGGGATATTGAGGAAATTCAAGATGGTGGCTTATCTAAGATTTGAAGAAATCCAACATTATCGTAAAGCCAAGAAATCAAAATTTTGATATATCTAAGTATCCAAGGTCTTGATAACTTCAAGAAATGAAAGTTTGGCAGGACCACGAATTCATGAAATCCAAGATTTTGATATCAACCATATTTAAAGAAATCCAAGATGTTATCAATTCAAAGAATTCAACACAGAATCCTACTTTCAATAAATAAATAAATACCATTTGGTTGTTTTTTTGGCATATTCAAGAAATCCAACATTGAATAACTATTGAGAATGTTACATAACGCCAATTTCAACACTTCAACCCTGAGCTGTGGCCGTCCCAAGTGTGAGCATTGCCTCCATTTTAATGAAATCAACTGAAGCATTTGCTACATGTACATGTAGTTGTGCCGAAAAAAAATGTATTACATGGTCAAGACGTACTGAACGTCCCTGAAAAAATCCTCTTGACATACTGTATTGCAAGTCACGTTGCATCAGAGAAAGTCGCTATTTTCACAACTTTCGAAGTTGGAAAAAGTCTTGAGGATTAACACACAATGAGCGGAAGTTGTTATACTTGCACAATGGAAACATGAGCATGTCGTCTGCTTCCAGTTGAGTAATTTTGCAGTTGTCCCATCATGGCCTCCCACTGCGACATTTTAGTACATTCAAATTTAAACTTTATTTTGTATACAATTTTAGCATACACCGCTCATTTGCATACACTATAAATGTAATATATACAGTTTAAGCATGGCTTTTAAAGCATTTTTTGGCATTGGCTAGCGTCGTATACTTTCCAATGGGATAGCTGCGAGTCTGCGAGAGGTCACTCACGTATTTTCACATCAAAAAATCAAAAAGGGGAACCGTTCAAAAAATGCTAAAAATTATGACCTATTAAAATAAATTGTCTATTAACTTAATCGGAGTCTGGAGCTATCAGTCTTAACTGCTATGATATTCATCTTGCCAAAAATTCATACGAAATAACGCCATTCAAGGAGCTGACAATAATACTTGCATGCCATATACAGGGTGACCCATTAAACTCGTTACGTTAAATTGAAACATCTTCATTTAAATTCAATTCAATAACCAACTGTCAGCAGTGACTGGCCATGTGGAGGGGCGAAATCCAACTTTTTTCAAAACAAGTTTAATTACAATAAATGGAATGAAAGGGCATGTTCAAGTATTATGTCTGAAGGGGTGGGAAATCTTAAAAATTGTGCGGAATTCAATGACTTCAGCCTGACATCGCCGACTTTAATGACCACACAGGGACTTGAAGAACTTCAATGGGACATCAATGAGACATCAATAACTTCCTAACTTCAGGTAAGAAAGTTCCTCGTACTTTTTTGACAGGCTGCAAAGTCAGGCTGCCCTGGAAGTCCCGATGAAATCCTGAAAGTTCCCATGAAATCCTGGAAGTTCCCATGAAATCCTGGAAGTTCCCATGAAATCCTGGAAGTTCCTATGAAATCCTGGAAGTTCCCATGAAATCCTGGAAGTTCCCATGAAATCTTGGAAGTTCTCACGAAATCCTGGAAGTTCCCATGAAATCCTGGAAGTCCCCATGAAGTCTCACTGAAGCCCCACACTTTCACTAAAGTCATTGAAGTTTGCAGGCATGCTGAAGTTCGGGCAGGAGTGAATCAAAAGCTGAACCATTTTTGTTCACGATAATCTGAGTTAAAAATTCATCATCCAGTTTTGCAAAAATGCTCAAAAAATTGGGAAATGAGCTTTTGTGGGACTAAATTTTATCATTTTTGAACAAAAATTGTTAAAATGTTTGATCAAAAACGAAGATTTATCACTTATGGAGGGGCTGGAAATGATGACGAGAAGGTTGAGAAGGGTCTGAAAATCATGAATTTTTTATCACAATCTTTGACCATTCCAAATGACATAATACTTGAACGTTCCCAAAACGTAATTTTTTGATACCATCATGTACAATGAAAACTAAGTCGAGACCATCAAACGTCCCCAAAAGAAAAAATACGTCATGTTTCACATCAACTTTTCCATGCATGTTATGAAAGAAGGGAAAGCGAACTTATGATATAAAAATACCTGCATGTTCTGCCAGTACTGGATATGTATTTTTGCATTGCAATGGGGCACCCTGCATAATGTCCACCGGTTGGTGGCGCTTCAGTGGTGACCTATGACAGTTCGTCCTCATTGGTCGTTGTCTTTAATGTTAGGGCCCAAGGCCCATGATGCACAACGTTGAAGCACAGGTTGCCGTCCGTCTACTTGCAAATCGCTGATTAAATTACAATGACATCTTACTGTAGTTACGTTTTTCGCCTTGGGGTGGCGTGGCTGTCCCCTTGACTCCCCATGTAGCTGGTCCACCCCTGCTTCTCGAAGGGAAGGATTTTGGCACAGTTTTTGCCAGCTTTTTCGACGCGAATGTCGCCCTCACACGAGCACTTGACCCGAAGACGATAGACCGTCATTTGGCCCATGTGGATGTTGAAAGGGTCATAATCGGACTGGCTTTCGTAGGTGCGGTTTTTGGATGACCTATGACCGTTCTTCTCGATGCACTCCTTGGTGATGGTCTCCTCGTAGGCATCGTGGTCCATCCCAAAAAAACGATCTGCAAAAATGCAAATTTACCAGTTTTAAAAACCGCCATCTTGGTTCAAATCTGCGCTAAAAATGATCGAATCCAAGTCGAAAACTTTTGCTTTTAAGGTCACTATATACATGTATATGTACATGTACAGTATATAAATCAAGTATTGGCAACTGGTGTTTTTCACAAAAAATGTCAAAAACAACTTAAAAGTTAAACAAATTTCATTTACATGTAAATAGCAGCAAGTAAATAAACGTAATCATGACAGTTTCGTTTATTTAAATTTACGTGGTTTAACGGGAGGTTCCCCTCCCACCCCTGCCATGTTAAAAAATTGAAAAATTGTATACATCCATCGACTTATTGATTAATTAATAAAAAAGATAATTAAAGATTGATTTTTTTATTCGAGTTGCCCAATATTGTCAATAGAGGGCGCCAACGACCATTTTTTCAATCTTTAATTATCTTTTTATTAATTAATCAAAGGGTATTTATTCATTAAAGTTGAATTGTCGCCTCCAGAAGTAACCAGACTGTCAAGCAAAATTATTATCACGACGATTTATTCATTATTCGCAGAGGTGTTATGTATACAAATTTTTCAATTTTATAACATGGCAGGGGTGGGAGGGGAACTTCCCGTTAAAATAAATCTTTGAATCTCATCATACAGTATCATAAATCATATATATCTTTGCATCAAATGTCACCAAGAGCATAAAAACAACGAATTTATCCATATACTGTACATGTACTGCAGTTACATTAAAAAAAAGTTGTGAAAAACACCAATTGCCAATACTTGTTTATCCACTGTATCATGATGGAATTTGGGGAAGGCAAGCTTGCAGTTTTTAAGTTCCAACAATGCCAAGCTGCAATTTCAATTACAAATTGCAACAATGTTTCCAATTTAATCATTTTTTGTGTGTTAGGGTTGCCATTTTGTTTCCGTATATCTAAAGCTTTGGTGAAATGTCCTGGAAGTCCAGCAACAGTTCAAAATAATTTGATTTTAAGTGAACAATACAAACTATAATAGTCTTGAATTTTTGGTCAATCAAGGTCGACAGCATGGTTAAAGTTGGCCTTACATAGTTGTCAACTTTGGTAAAAAGCGGTTTTGCATCCCCAAATTTACGACAGCAAATAATTTGATTTTGCTACATGTATTTGGTATTACAGGGCCGCCATCTTGATACCAAATTCATGTACACTGTATCTAAAACGTGGGTCAAAGGTCTTGGCAATCTAGTAACAGACAAATGCGTTCTTGCCCTCCAAACTGTCCTCAAAATTTAAGATAAAGGCAATTTTTTTTTCATTTTTATATGTTGGGTCGCCATCTTGATTTCATAAACTGTAGGTAAAAGGTACTGACAGTCAGCATCAGCAAAAACGTTCTTGCCCTCCAAACTGTCCTCAAAATTTAATATACAAAGGCAATTTTTTGCATTTTTGTATGTGGGGTCGCCATCTTGATTTCATAAACTGTAGGTCAAAGGTTGTGGCCCTCAAGGCCATCAGGAGAAATCCGACAACAGTACAAAATATTTTAAGTCGCCATCTTGCTTGAAGATTTAATTTTGCATTTTCGGTATTTTGGGGTCGTTCCCTTTACCCCAAATATCTCAAACGTACATGCACTATACATGTATGTCAAAGGTTTTGACCAAACAGTAGAAAATACAAGTATCTTAGATGACTAGCTTGATTCAAGTTTAGGCCAAAGTGACGTTCTTGCACTCAAAATTGACAAAATTTGGTACCAATTGGATTTTTACAACATTAAGACTAGCGCCATCTTGATTCAAATTAACTGAAAGTGGTGAAAATAACATCGACTTACTGTCCGGCTTAAACCTTTGTTGTTCATTGGCCATTTCAGTCTGAATGCAATCCCTGTCCTCTGGGAGAATGGCCTGTGTTTTTGCTGGGAAAAACCAGTAGGTAGCGAAAATGTAGTCAATGCTGTGATTGGCATCAGGAGATTTAGGATCCAGAACAGGAGCCAAAGTTCCTGTTGGTTAAATCGGCGTTAATTTGAGCACATGATTAATCAGTGGTTAGTGAATTGATTACCTGTTGATATGAGTCGTTGTACGCCGTCCATGTCATGGGGACCAACGTGACGTCGAGATCTAGAGTGCTCATCGTGTTCTTTAATTTGGAATTTGGCATGTTGGATTGGAATGGAGCGCCTTAGTCTTCCATATTCTGAAAGAAAACATTATCATATACATGCACATGTATTTATCAGTTAAACATTTGTCGTAACTGATAACACCTGGTAGTGTTTGTTTTTTGTCGCACCCGGTATTTTAGGACTATTTTACTAAATCAGAAATGTCGGTTTCTTTGTTGTTTTCATTTCGTAGGCCTATGCAAAATTTCGAAAACAGCCGAGAAATTCACAGAAACATTAAAGTTGAGCAACAGTTTTACAAACTAGGGGCACAATTGCGAAATATTTTTGACAAACTGAAAAATTGCTGGAAATATCAACAGCATGGAAATCAATTTCGTAAAATTCCATGATTAAAAATAATAAAATTTGGGTAATTCTGCAAATAATCAGAAAATTATTTTAAGGAATCTGTTGATGAGAGTTTTTGTAAAACTTATGGAGGACAGTGGCTATTTTTTGGGAAAACTGAGAAAATAAAAGCAAACTATAATGAAGTTTAGAAAACTTAAAAATCTGGTGACTATTTTGCGAAATATTTCGGGAAACTGAAAACTTGTTGAAATGATGTATAAAATTAGAGAAAGAAGGACATACTGTACATTTCGTAAAATTTCATGACAGTTTAAATAAAAAATCTGGGGAATTATACAAATATAAGGAAAATAACTTGAAAAACATATCCATGGCAATTTATGTGAAACCTAACTAGAGATGACAGTACAGTAGCTCTTTTTGAAGAAAAATGAAAGCAAGGTCAACCTAAGCTGGAAAAATTAACAGTGAGGAGGAGATCAATTTCGTTACATTTCATTTTAAAGAAAATTTATAAAACTTTCGGAAATTATGCCAATATTATCAAAGGGGAATTATTTTGAAAACTGACTAAAATGCCAGTCGTTATTTTAGAAAAAAAAAATGTAGGAAAATGAAAGCAAACTTAAACTAAGTTGGGAAACTTATATTATGGGAAACTGAAAAACTGTTAGAACGATTAATAAAAGTAAAAGAAAGCTGACATTACATTCGTAAAATTCCATCATATTCATGAAGGCATTTTGGGAATTATGCAAATATCAGTAAATTATTTTGAGAAACCTATCGCAGTGAATTTTTATAAAACTTCCCATCGTCATCGGTGGGAACATATCAAAAAATGGACGCAAATTATAACGAAGAAATGAAAGCTTGAAAACTACTGACATAATTGCGAATATTTTTGGGAGCTGAAATATTTTTGAAATAATGAATAAAATTCCAAGTGATGAATAAATTAATTTCATGAAATTCCCTGATACGAATGTCAAAAGGGGGTGTCAATCCTAAAAAAAAATTATTGTAATTGAAATTTCCCAATTGATTTGCGGGTGTGCATGTAGCTACCAAAGCCTGAAAAACCGGTTTTGGTAGTCATTTGCGGATGCGCACACCAATTATTCAATTTTAATTACAATTACTTTTTTCAGGATTGACACCCCCTAATGTCAGAAATGTCAATGTCTCTTCTACACAATAACGCAGGCAAAATCTTAGCTAAAATTCCTTACTTCGTTTATAAGGGACATCATAAGTAGCTCCAGAGTTCCATCCAACATCCTGCTCAGTGCCATCAGCAGGGTACCTCTGTGATCCTCCATTGTCCGCATAGGGGTCAGCCAACCCAAAAAGGTTATAATCGTCAGATGTTCCATAGCGACCTTTGCCCCCATAGCGCATGTGGGCCTCGTAGGGGCTTCCGCTTGCACTCTTCCACCCCTGGCGGTTGACATCTGCATAACTGCCTCGTCCGTTGCTGGGCCATCCCGCAGCCTGCCCATGGCCCAATGGCCTGGAGGGTCCCTCATCCTCCATGACGTCATAGTCGTAATAGCCAGGCTGGACATGATGCTTTTCGCTCTTGTAGCGACCGTGTTTTCTGACGCTGTGACTTTCTGGGTACGGGATGTCCTCCTCGTATTCTGGGGCCAGAAAGGTCATCTTCCGGTGTGACCCCCCGTGACCTTTGCCTGTAGGACGGTGCCTGACGATGCCAAAATCGTTGCCAGTTTGGGTCAATTTCGCTCGCACATCCCCTTGGTCCACATTTGCTCGATGGAATATCTCAGCGACATCTGGATGGGTTTTGATGTACTCTTGAGCGATAGCTGACGTGTTGATGGAATTGTTGTACTCCAAGGATTTTCTGGAACCTGTGTGGCAAATGTGCTATTGATAATGTCATGTTTTCAAATTATCACAATGGATAAGTATTTACTTTTGTGCCAGGCTCAATATATGAGGAGCTGACCAAAGGACCTAGCAGAATTAATTTTTAATTCTTGAAAGACATGCTTTTTCTGAATTGAAGATTAGTATCATCGTGCATGTTGGAAAATAATCAAAGCCATTGTGTCCTAACATCATTAGTTTCTGCCAACACTTAATAAGAGGTCTATTTCTTTTTAAAAAAAACTGTGATCCAATGTGGAAAAGAACTGTTGGCAGTACAAATACTCGAATATATTTTCCATATCCGTCAATTTGGGTAATTTAGGTAAATAAAAACTACGTTTTATTGCAAAATGTGGTCCATTCGAATACGGACTAAAAACTAAGCTATTTCTACCAAATATGTGTAATTTCAGCAAACAAAGGTAGTTCCTGAAGACGAGTTGCAGCATAGACTAAAACAAATATTCGAATAAATTTGTCATCTGTCAATTCTTGATTAAGTGCCAACTTTGTTTAAAATGTTGTATTGACAAACTAAACTACCTTTAAAGAAACATAATAATGTCTAAGGGAATTTAATACAAAACTTGGTCCATACGAAAACAAACGTATGAAACGATGCTGCAGCATTTCTAGCAAATTCGTGAAATTTTTTGAAAAAATAATTTCCTATGTGATTTTGCTGTGGATAAATAATTCAACAGTAGAAAAGTGAATGGCTTGGTTGGAAATGTGGATTTTTATAAGTAGGTTCTAGTAGTTTTACTGCAAAATTTGTGCCATTCGAAAACAAATCAAAAACAAAGCTATGTCTAGAAAACGTGCGTAATTTCTTAAGAGATTTTGCAGTAGATAAATAATTGAACAGTAGAAAAATAAAAGCGTGTTGGGCAACATGGATTGAGCAAAATTATTTACCTGATTCATAAACGACGAATCCAGGAGCCTTTGTGTGCTGACTATATGCGTAAATACGGCTGATCAATTCGGTGTCGTAGCGAAGTTTGCAGAAATCCGACCGGCTTTGTTCGTGCACGTTGGTGCCTACAAATCGATAAAAGAGACGCTATTGGCCCTCTGGTGGCTCTCATTGTAACATCGAATTTAATTTGATTTGTGTTTGTAGAACGACTGGCTTACCTTTCAAGAACTCAAATTCCCTTCCCTCACCCTCGTGGCCAGCGCAGTCAGCTGTCCAGTGCAGGAAAATGTCATTTCCATAGCCCTCACAGCTGATGGAAAGGGCCGAAGCCTGGGCCCCTACGGTGTCCCTCAATGGCTTGGTCAGCAGAGGCTGACCATCGCGTCCATCTAAGATGGTTGTCTAAAAAGATACACAATGAAGGTGTTTGTCAGGACTGTTATTTTTATTAATAATTTAGGGTGTACTTCGGTATAGTCCCTATTGCGACATAGACACTATATGAACGTGGGCTTCTCCTAACGGCTCGTAGGCTGGCACTGATTGCCTGGCGATTAGGGGCAGCTAAATCAAACTTTACATTTTTAATTTGTATATTTAGTGTTTTTGTGAACTATAATTGAAATAAAAATATTATGTGCACATTTTGAGCAGAGACTTTACCGAAGTTAATCCTAAGATGATTGTGTAAGGTGGTTGTCTAAAGCCGTTAGATGATGAAGGAATTTGAAAGAAGAAGTTCAGTAAAGTCCCTGCTCCAACATAGACAACATGATAAAGTTTGACTTCTTCTAACAGCTCGCAGGCTTGCAGTGATTGCTTGGCTTTTAGGGGCAGCTCATTAACATGTTACATTGTAGGTAAGGTTAAGCTAACACTAAAAACGATAATGCACATTAAGAGCAGGGACTATACCGAAGTCAATCCTTATTTTAATGTTGTTGCTGTATACCTGTGAATAGTAATAAATGGGAAATCCAGGGCCCACTTGGTACTTGACAAGAAAATCAGGAATGTCATCGTCATTGAAGTAGCCCACAGCAGGAGTGCTATTGAAAGAAAAGTACAATGTAGAAACACTGCTGACAGCACTGAGTCAAAATCCAGCCATGGTTGACCCATGACCCTTCTACCTGTAAGTTTCGGACATTGGAAACGTGTAATTCCAAAGCTGGTGGAAGTCAAAGCCATCGAAAGCAACCACGGTTGAATTGAACATGGCCATGACGACGTCCTCGATGCCATCGTTGGTGATGTCCACCATGACAGGGGGCGTCATGACACCCTTGTGAGAGTCTTTGTAAATCGGTCTTGCCTGTAAGATTGAGAACACTGCGAGATTATGTTCACTTAATTTTGGTGATTTGGCAAATATTAACAATCAGGCTGTATGTTACCTTCTCAATGTTGCCCTTCAAGAGATCACTGACAACAATGGCCCAGAGACCTCCAGAGTGGGTTTCACCACCAGTGCCGAACAGAACAATCTGGGTTCCTGCAAGAAAACCCAATGTTCAAATGTGTCAGTGACCAGTGTTGTGATCTACACTTGCGTGAAAAAAATTCGACTCACCTGCATGACCGAGTAAAAATGTGTTTTTCTCAGAAACCAAATGTCCGATTTAAAATCGAAAAAACATGTTTTGTAGACATTTATTCCTCTTTATAATTCGCCTAATTGCATAAAATTCCTAATGCATATTTGATGCGCAAAATGTCAAACTTAGCGCAACCTAAATTTGCATTATTTATGACATGCGCATTCTTGTACCCCTGAGGCTATAAGTGTTTCTGAATGCAATTTGATTATCAGAGCTTAATGAACACACATCCAGACATACTGTTAATTAACGGTTTTTCGATAAAATGACCACTACACCAGAAGTAGACGCACAAGTTGTACACTATTCTCCAGAGAAACTCAGCAGAAATACTTTTCACACTAGGCGAATTATAAAGAGGAATAAAACACATTTTTCCGATTTCAAATCCTACATTTGGCTTCTGAGAAAAACGCATTTTTACTCGATTCTGGCAGGTGAGTCGATTTTTTGAACGCAAGGGTATTAACAAAGTCATAACTTGTTTTCCAGAAGCCATCAAGAAGTCGCCAAGGAGGTTACGAGTCCTTCATGGTCGTTGGTGGGCTTTGGGTGATTTCTGAAGTATTTTTGGAAAACAGGCTAAACAGCCCACAAATAAAACTTGCCATCAGGTTGCACATGAACTTGGACGGAATAATAAGATTCGCGCTGGTCTGGCACTCCGACCCACTGGAGCACCTTGCCGTGCTTGCCACTGACGACAAGGATCCTTCCAGAGAGACGAAACTCACTTCCTACAGGTTAGAAAAGAGGTTTAAGACAATGTGTTTCCCTGCATTGTTGCAGGAAGGATGTGTCCATCAACTTGCACTACCTGGATCAGCTAGAGGGTCTCCTCCATGGATGACCACCAAATCCACAACACCATCCCCGTCTTGGTCCTCGATGTACTGAGGAGTGTAAACGTTCATGATGTCGTTTTTGGCCTCTTGGGGTCCGAAATTCCAGAGCAAAGAACCGTCCTTGCCGTTTACGCCTTGGAAAACCTAACATGGACATGGACACATGTTTTGTCAATGTTCATCATCTTTGGCATTACCAATATCACATACAACCATGGTGACTAATAATTTGTGAAAACGAAACTCCCTGAGTTTTCCAGATTTTCAGGGTCATGTTATATTTTGCAGGTTCAAAAATGTACTTTAACGATAAAATGTGTAACAAACAATATTTTGTAATATTGAAACAACGTAGGATAAATTTTTTGAAGACCTACATGTAGATCTCAAATGGCAGGTTTTAGTCAACATATTGCCAAACCAAGAAATCCCAATGACCAATGATGAATTTTACGAACATTGCTTTTAAAATCTACCTGAAATAATGAATTTTAGGTTCATGTTCCTCGAAATGGTTTTTTGGAATTACTAAGGACGAAAGAATTTTTAGAGGAATTTTTATAAAAGCTAGATCACCCATAACTAGACCATTTGAAAATTCAAGAAATATTAATATTGACAGGGCAAATACCATAGCCGAATCTAGGATAAAATACTACCAGAAATAACGACTTTTTTTAAAAAAAAAGTTATTGCAAATGCTGAATTTTAAGAGAATGGTAGCATTAATTATCTGGAACAATCATTTTTGTGTTAATTTATCAGAACTATAAAGAACTAACACCAGATACATTTTTGATACTGAAAAATTCCAGGCAGTTCTAGACCATTTTTAAAATTCCAAAAATGTTAATATTGACAGAACAAACTCCATATACGAAACTTTGATAAAACATTACCAAAAATAACGAATTTTTTTTAAAAAAACGTAATCGCAAATGCTGAATTTTATGGGAATGGTAAAACTAATTATCAGATCCAATCAGTTTTGTGGTAATTTATCAGAACTATAAAGAACTAACACCAGATACATTTTTGATACTGAAAAATTCCAGGCAGTTCTAGACCATT